>NQII01004783.1:101442-218531 GCA_002778355.1 Clitarchus hookeri | reverse complement strand
ACTGAAGAGCCAAAAAAACTAGTACACCTGCATAATATCCTGTAGGGCCCCCGCGAGCACGCAGAAGTGCCGCAAAATGACGTGGCATGGACTCGAATAATCTCTCAAGGTATTCAGGAGGCAAATAACACCATGAATCCTGCAGGGTAGTCCATAAATCCATAGGAGTAAGAGGCGGTGGAGATATCTTCTAAACAGCACGTTGCAAGGCATCCCAGATATGCTCAATAATGTTCATGTCTGGTGATTTAGGTGGCCAATGGAAGTGTCTAAAGTCAGAAGAGTTTTCCTGGAGCCACTCGGTAGCAACTCTTGACGTGTGGGGTGTCGCATTGTCCTGCTGTAATTGTCCTCGTCCGTCGGAATTCACAATAGACATGAGTGGATGCAGGTGATTGGACAGGATGCTTGCTTATCTGTCACCTGTCAGAGTCGTACCTAGACGTATCATGGGTCCCATTTCACGCAAACTGCACACGCCCTATACCATGACAGAGCCTCCACCAGCTTAAACAGTCTCCTGTTGACATGTAGGGTCCATGGATTCATGAGGTTGTCTCCATACCCATACACGTCCATCCGCCCGATACAATTGGACAAGAGACTCGTCAGACAAGGCAACGTGTTTCCAGTCATCAACAGTCCAATGGCGGTGTTGTAGGGGGCCATGCGAGGCGTAAAGCTTTGTGTCGTACAGTCAACAAGGGTACACGAGTGGGCCTTCGGCTCCGAAAGCCCATATCAATGATGGTCCGTTGAATAGTTCGCTCGCTNCAAGGGTACACGAGTGGGCCTTCGGCTCCGAAAGCCCATATCAATGATGGTCCGTTGAATAGTTCGCTCGCTGGCATTTGTAGATTCCCCAGCATTGAAATCTGCGCTAATTTGAGGAAGGATTGCACCTCTGTCACGTTTAATGATTCTCGTCTGTCGTCGTTTGTCCCGTTCGTTCACGATATTTTTCCGGCCGCAACGATGTCGAAGATTTGATGTTTTACCGTATTCGCGATATTCACGGCACACTCATGAAATGGTCGAACGTGAAAATCCACATTTTATCGCAACCTCGGAGATGCTATGTCCCATCTCTCGTGCACCGACTATAACACCACGTTCAAACTCACTTAAATCTTGATAATCTGCCATTGTAGCAGAAGTAACCAATCTAGCAACTTTGCCAGACGCTTGTTTTCTTATATAGGCGCTGCCGACCGTATCGCGTTACTCTGATTGGTTTCATACCTCTGTAATTTCATACGCACGCCTATACCAGTTTTTTTGACTCTCCATTGTAATTCAAACTGTTATACATTTTTGGACTCATGTTTACAAGTCAAATGCTAGTGAGACACCATGAACTTTGATTATTCGCATTATTAGTAGGTATATGCTTAATTTTAGGTATTTCAAGTACTTATTTAATTAGACCCGAGCTACGAATAAAACACAAATATTAGCATACCTCATGCTTCGTTTTAAGTTCAATACGTTAAAGCCTCACCCCACAAACATATAAGCATAGATGGCCACCATTTCCAAATCATTGAAGTTATAGTAATAAAAAATATACAAGGAAAAATTGAATGTCACATATACCAACAGAAAATTTACAATTATATATATGTGTGTGTGTGTGTGTGTGTGTTCACAATAATAACTCTCACTGCTGGAAAACAAAAATTATCCTAAAACACCAGCAAAAGTATATTTAAATAAGAATACTTAATGAATATGTTACTCCTCATTCATCTAGTAAATATTATTAAATAATGGGATAAGATTTAATACTTCATCACTGATTATAATAAAACTTTCAGTATTATTAATGACTAGATTTTATAGGAATAATTCACTGTAATATTTAGATAGTTGTTTAAAATTTTTAGGAAGTAGAAAATTGAATTTAATTAAATTTTATTTCAGTGATTATATGTTACATTATAAAAATAACAAATTCTAAATTACATTCAGCGGTACAATTTGATGCATAAATAAAGAACCAAAACTTTAACTAATGTTCTTGTAATATGAAATAAATATTATGTGTTCATGGAATTAAGTAATAATTAGTGATGTTGCGAGCCAGCAGACCTCCTTCTCCTCCCTATTGGACTGCTCGCATGTTGATGCCGATGCCTCAAGCGTTTCTGAAGATGGACACGTGCAGCTGGCGATGACGTGGTGCGGACAGATGTGGCGTGTCTGGCCCACGATTAATTGCCAACTCACACCTCGGGTCTATAACACAGCTACAAGACCTGAAGTTTGTAAGTACTATTATACACTTATATATTTATTTGTAACTCGAGCATATTTTTTACATACCAATGTGGGACTGGTAACTAAAAGTGAAATTCCAACCATGTAGACCACTTCTTTAACACAAACTTACAATCTTGTAAATTGTGTTACAGCAAAATCCACAATTCTTATCTATTTTCTACTAATCTAAGTTTCTAGGTAATCATTGTTGACGAGTGCATTTGTGGTGAAATTATAAGTATTGCTGTGATTTAATTTGGCTTCACTATTTTTTGTAGTTATGGTAACCTATAGAATGTTGAAATAAGCGCATGTTTGTGAATAATAACTTTATTTCTATTGTGATGTCACGTGAAAAATCACCGAATTATAGATATTTTTTTCTTTCGTATCATCATGAGGATTTCTTTGCTGTTAGTGTATATTTCTCCCCATGGATTTACCTGCAAATTACAGAACTATTTTACTTTTGACTATTTACATTCTTTTTGATATTTAAAATGTTGTAAATCGACTTAAAAATTTGCTAGTACCAACCGCGCCAAACATCCATTCGTCAAGTTTATTTATCATGTTCATATACACTGCAGAACCTAAAAAAAACTGGTAAAGGCGTGCGTATACAAATGCCAGAGGTATGGAACTAATCAGAGTAACGCGATGTGGTCGGAATCGCCTATATCGGACAACAAGCGTCTGGCAAAGTTGCTAGATAGGTTACTGCTGCTACAATGGCAGGTTATAAAGGTTTAAGTGAGTTTGAACGTGGTGGTATAGTCGGCGCACGAGAGATAGGACATAGCATCTCCGAGGTAGCGATAAAATGTGGATTTTCGCGTACGACCATTCACGAGTGTACCGTGAATATCGCGAATCCGGCAAAACATCAAATCTTCGACATCGTTGCGGCCGGAAAAATATCGTGAACGAACGGGACAAACGACGACTGACGAGAATCATTAAACGTGACAGNTTCACGAGTGTACCGTGAATATCGCGAATCCGGCAAAACATCAAATCTTCGACATCGTTGCGGCCGGAAAAATATCGTGAACGAACGGGACAAACGACGACTGACGAGAATCATTAAACGTGACAGATGTGAAACCCTTTCTCAAATTGGCGCAGATTTCAATGCTGGGGCATCAACAAGTGGCAGCGTGCGAACTATTCAACGGGCCATTATTGATATTGGCTTTTGGAGCCGAAGGCCCACTCGTGTACCGTTGTTGATTGCAAGACACAAAGCTTTACGCCTCGCATGGCCCCCTACAACACCGCCATTGGACTGTTGATGACTGGAAACACGTTGCCTGGTCTGACGAGTCTCGTTTCCAATTGTATCGGGCGGATGGACGTGTACGGGTATGGAGACATCCTCATGAATCCATGGACCCTACATGTCAACAGGGGACTGTTCAAGCTGGTGGAGGCTCTGTCATGGTATGGGGCGTGTGCAGTTGGCGTGAAATGGGACCCCTGATACGTCTAGATACGACTCTGACAGGTGACAGATACGTAAGCATCCTGTCCGATCACCTGCACCCATTCATGTCCATTGTGCATTCCGACGGACGTGGACAATTCCAGCAGGACAATGCGACACCCCACACGTCGAGAGTTGCTACCGAGTGGCTCCAGGAACTCTCTTCTGACTTTAGACACTTCCATTGGCCACCTAAATCACCAGACATGAACATTATTGAGCATATCTTGTCTAATTGTATCAGGCGGATGGACGTGTATGGGCATGGAGACATCCTCATGAATCCATGGACCCTACATGTCAACAGGAGACTGTTTAAGCTGGTGGAGGCTCTGTCATGGTATGGGGCGTGTGCAGTTTGCGTGAAATGGGACCCATGATACGTCTAGGTACGACTCTGACAGGTGACAGATAAGCAAGCATCCTGTCCAATCACGTGCATCCACTCATGTCTATTGTGAATTCCGACGGACGAGGACAATTACAGCAGGACAATGCGACACCCCACACGTCGAGAGTTGCTACCNATGCGACACCCCACACGTCGAGAGTTGCTACCGAGTGGCTCCAGGAACTCTCTTCTGACTTTAGACACTTCCATTGGACACCTAAATCACCAGTGCTGTTTAGAAGAGATCTCCACTGCCTCGCACTCCTATGGATTTATGGACTACCCTGCAGGTGTCATGGTGTTATTTGCCTCCTGCATACCTTCAGACATTAGTCGAGTCCGTGCCACTACATCTTGCGGCTCTTCTGCGCGCTCGCGGTGGCCCTACACGATATTAGGCAGGTGTATCAGTATTTTTTTTGGTTCTTCAGTATATACTTGATTTTGTGGCACATTATTCTCAAGCGCTTTTGTTGTTCTATATAATTAAAATTACTTTTTTGAAAAACAATATTTTATACGTTTAAATTTTAACAGACGATATGGTTTGGTTCTTAATGTGTGTGAAGGATATGATATCTTAAAAGCAATATTATATTTTATTATAAAACATTTTGTTTTTTTGACATTAGTCAATAATATTTGGAAGAAACGTTTTGTGGTTTGAATTATTTTAACAAAATTTATAATTGTGTTTACAACCTCCAAAACAATCTTATGAGTTTAACGAATTAAAATTTATGTAAGTGATATGTAAAATATGTGTATACACATATTTTCTATGTTTAAGGTTCGATTACCACGTTCACTGTTTAATTACATCATATCATTTTTGTTACTTCAAATATTAACATAATTTACATTAGAAATTATATAATAAACTAAAATATAGTAAATTATTAAAGTCTGTCAGATGAGGGAAGCATAAAGAAGTATTATAATTTGGAGTTATTTTAAAATATTAGGGATGTAAAATTTTCTTATAAATGGTAATCGTGTAATGATGAATTGAAATGCATTTGAGAAACTACAAAACGATTCGAATGAAACCGTTTTTTTATTGATATACAAGCGGCAAACATATAAAGCAAATGCGTTTTATGGTTCTTTCAAGAGATTTTATTTTACATCTTATTTATCATTACTTTGTCCCGAATTTCTTTTGTTTATAACTATCAGTTCTTTTTAAGTTTTTTACTGGCTAACTGTTCTTCTTGATGTAGATGATCTTCCTTTGCAAAAGTAAGTATATTGTAGAGTTTGAATATTTAATTATGTTTAAATATTCGTTGTTTAATAATCCTGAACGTTTGAACGAATCAACAAAAAAAAATGCTATGTACTATTAGTCATGTTCAGTTAGCATAAGAATCGTGTGGAAATTCTATTAATAATTTTTAAAATTTAGAGTTATTCGGTAATCAATAATGGTTTGTGTATTTTAATTTGAACCTCATAAGTTACAATAAATCTCTGCTTATACAATTTATAGACTCAGTAACGTGGCATTAGTTATGCTGACTATTTTTACGTAACATCAACTTGTGGCCTGCAGCATACTCGATCAATTTTTATTTATGTCTGTAAACTTTTTAAAGATAAGAAAGTTTCAAATGTTATTTCCGAAACTAAATTTNTAATGACTATTTTTACGTAACATCCACTTGTGGCCTGCAGCATACTCGATCAATTTTTATTTATGTCTGTAAACTTTTTAAAGATAAGAAAGTTTCAAATNTTTAATTTGAACCTCATAAGTTACAATAAATCTCTGCTTATACAATTTATAGACTCAGTAACGTGGCATTAGTTATAATGACTATTTTTACGTAACATCCACTTGTGGCCTGCAGCATACTCGATCAATTTTTATTTATGTCTGTAAACTTTTTAAAGATAAGAAAGTTTCAAATGTTATTTCCGAAACTAAATTTGAACTTTTTTGACAACTGCAATTCACGGACACTCTTATAAGCATATTTTATAGACTGTGTTGAAAGGAAGTGTAAAATGTTTGGGTACTCGAGGAATTTGTCCAAGTCAGGACTGAATAACTCAATTAATCTCTGACCGTAAGTTACCACGGGAAAAATGAGTAGATATATTTTCTATGAATTAAGATTAACCTACACAGGTAGTTTGTTGACGTTATTAAGATAGAGCCTTCATAGAAATGTGAACTGTGTGCTGCGTTACACAAAGTGTGAGAAATTAACTGTTAATGAATATTGAATATGTGTCATATAAAACTCGCACCCTAAGTTCTAGATAATATGATACTGGGTAAAGATAAAGTGGACTTTCATATACTCCCAAAGGAGTATATATACATCTTTTACAGGCATCAGTAAATGAGTTCAAGCCTGCACAGTTGAAGTGGTACAGACATTCTATCTTGTTGGAAATGGAATTTGGCGTATTTTAATGAATGTGTTAGNCCACCTAAATCACCAGACATGAACATTATTGAGCATATCTGGGATGTCTTGCAACGTGCTGTTTAGAAGAGATCTCCACCGCCTCGCACTCCTATGGATTTATGGACTACCCTGCAGGTTTCATGGTGTTATTTGCTNTCGCACTCCTATGGATTTATGGACTACCCTGCAGGTTTCATGGTGTTATTTGCTTCCTGCATACCTTCAGACATTAGTCGAGTCCGTGCCACTACATCTTGCGGCTCTTCTGCGCGCTCGCGGTGGCCCTACACGATATTAGGCAGGTGTATCAGTATTTTTTTTGGCTCTTCAGTGTATACTTGATTTTGTGGCACATTATTCCCAAGCGCTTTTGTTGTTCTATATAATTAAAATTACTTTTTTGAAAAACAATATTTTATACGTTTAAATTTTAACAGACGATATGGTTTGGTTCTTAATGTGTGTGAAGGATATGATATCTTAAAAGCAATATTATATTTTATTATAAAATGTTTTGTTTTTTTTACATTAGTCAATAATATTCGGAAGAAACGTTTTGTGGTTTGAATTATTTTAACAAAATTTAGAATTGTGTTTACAACCTCCAAAACAATCTTATGAGTTTAACGAATTAAAATTTATGTAAGTGATATGTAAAATATGTGTATACACATATTTTCTATGTTTAAGGTTCGATTACCACGTTCACTGTTTAATTACATCATATTTCACTTTTGTTACTTCAAATTTTAACATAATATACATTAGAAATTATATAATAAACTAAAATATAGTAAATTATTAAAGTCTGTCAGATGAGGGAAGCATAAAGAAGTATTATACATTGGAGTTATTTTAAAATATTAGGGATGTAAAATTTTCTTATAAATGGTAATCGTGTAATGATGAATTGAAATGCATTTGAGAAACTACAAAACGATTCGAATGAAACCGTTTTTTTATTGATATACAAGCGGCAAACATATAAAGCAAATGCGTTTTATGGTTCTTTCAAGAGATTTTATTTTACATCTTATTTATCATTACTTTGTCCCGAATTTCTTTTGTTTATAACTATCAGTTCTTTTTAAGTTTTTTACTGGCTAACTGTTCTTCTTGATGTAGATGATCTTCCTTTGCAAAAGTAAGTATATTGTAGAGTTTGAATATTTAATTATGTTTAAATATTCGTTGTTTAATAATCCTGAACGTTTAAACGAATCAACTAAAAAAATGCTATGTACTATTAGTCATGTTCAGTTAGCATAAGAATCGTGTGGAAATTCTATTAATAATTTTTAAAATTTAGAGTTATTCGGTAATGAATAGTGGTTTGTGTATTTTAATTTGAACCTCATAAGTTACAATAAATCTCTGCTTATACAATTTATAGACTCAGTAACGTGGCATTAGTTATAATGACTATTTTTACGTAACATCCACTTGTGGCCTGCAGCATACTCGATCAATTTTTATTTATGTCTGTAAACTTTTTAAAGATAAGAAAGTTTCAAATNTTTAATTTGAACCTCATAAGTTACAATAAATCTCTGCTTATACAATTTATAGACTCAGTAACGTGGCATTAGTTATAATGACTATTTTTACGTAACATCCACTTGTGGCCTGCAGCATACTCGATCAATTTTTATTTATGTCTGTAAACTTTTTAAAGATAAGAAAGTTTCAAATGTTATTTCCGAAACTAAATTTGAACTTTTTTGACAACTGCAATTCACGGACACTCTTATAAGCACATTTTATAGACTGTGTTGAAAGGAAGTGTGAAATGTTTGGGTACTCGAGGAATTTGTCCAAGTCAGGACTTAATAACTCAATTAATCTCTGACCGTAAGTTACCACGGGAAAAATGAGTAGATATATTTTCTATGAATTAAGATTAACCTACACAGGTAGTTTGTTGACGTTATTAAGATAGAGCCTTCATAGAAATGTGAACTGTGTGCTGCGTTACACAAAGTGTGAGAAATTAACTGTTAATGAATATTGAATATGTGTCATATAAAACTCGCACCCTAAGTTCTAGATAATATGATACTGGGTAAAGATAAAGTGGACTTTCATATACTCCCAAAGGAGTATATATACATCATTTACAGGCATCAGTAAATGAGTTCAAACCTGCACAGTTGAAGTGGTACAGACATTCTATCTTGTTGGAAATGGAATTTGGCGTATTTTAATGAATGTGTTAGAGGCTGTGACTGCGTGAAATGTTCCAGCGTGTGCTATCCGGAAACTAGTTAAGAGCAGGCACAATTTGTTTTCAACTGTACAAGACGGTATGGCACACGATAAATCGCAGATAACTGCAGCAATCTTGAAAGGAATCTAAATTTTCCAGATGTGAAGAAATTCATCTTTTATCTTGCCAGTAGAGTGACGTTTAGTTTCATTACTGATCACGAAAAAGTTATTTCATTAAAAAATTCAATTTTTTTTTTCAGTCTTTTCATGACACTTTTTTCCTTATATTTCTTTATTATCAGGATTTTGTTCTACGAAGCGAAGAGAAGGTATTATCTGAACTGAAATCTCGTCAGCACTTTTCATTACTGTGCAGTAAAAATATGATTTATTTTTTCTGAAGTTACAATACACATCACAAACAAGGTGTTCTGTGCAGATCTTGAAGCCTAGTGTATTTCATCACACGCAAATATTTACATTTATTTAAATGACGGCTATGAACTCTTAATTTTACTCTATAAAATTAAACACTGACATTGACACGAACTGAGTAGCTGTTTTCATATTACATCAAATTAGAATTTGTGGAATTACGTTAATTTGCAAAGTGAAATATTGTGCCCTCTCCCACTTTATAAATAAAAGTACTCCGTACTGTATATTAAATAAATTGAAATATTTTAATTAGGTTGTAAAACCTATAGAAAATATTGATTTCATCTAGGTGAGACAATTACTTAAATTGCTAGACAGTAAAAACTTACAACTTCGTATATTCCATACGTTGTCTACAAACTGATTTTTCAGAGTGTTTATCTCAAAACAGTTAAATTAGTTCATATATAGAATAATTCACTCTGTCGATTTTATAAGCTACCATTTTCAAACAATAAGGATATTATCTCATAATTAAACCCAGATTGCTTCTGTGCTCCATGGAAAAAGTTTTTATAGCAAAAATGATGGCCATAAATAAAAATGTTTTTTTAGATATAATGTATTTTTGAACTTTGGTGGTTATCATTCAAAAAGTAGGATAGAACACCAAACATATACTCTTGGTTATTTAATATTACATATGTGTTTATTAAATGTTACTTATGTTCCTCATGCAAATAATAAAACTTTTATTTTGAATTTTTCGGGAATAAGTTATTGTTACTGTCGTATTTGAATATTTGTTTATTGCTATGTGTTTTACTTAACTTAATAATTTGAATTTTAAATATTTTTATATTATTTAACATTCCTCTATTTTTCTTTAGTTCTATAACTCCAGGCGTACAGCGGGTAACGATTCTTACCTTGTCGATTACAGGAAGTTTCATTTCATCAGTTTGGTATGTTTTACACAAAAATTTCAATTAAAACATTGATTAGGTGGTCATTTGTAAATAAGTATTTGATATGTTGAAATTTAATAGTTTTACGTTTCCTTTATAATTATAATTATGAACGTAACATGGTAGGAATCAGTTAAATGTTCCCTNTATGTTGAAATTTAATAGTTTTACGTTTCCTTTATAATTATAATTATGAACGTAACATGGTAGGAATCAGTTGAATGTTCCCTGAATAAGGTGATGGGCCTATGAGTAGTGCCTGTATGTCAATGCCCTTCATTTACCTCAAGCGCAATATAAATGACAATTTGAAGGGTAAACCACAACAAAAACCCCCATATCACATTTCCCGAACCTTTCAAAATTATATATTCTCACGCGGTTTTATAGAGTAATAGTCAAAATATATGTGAAGTGCAGTAAAGAGATTTGGGTGACTCTTAACAACGATTAAGCACCGATAAGTAACTGTGGAACGATGTGGATGCGGAGCAACGCCGGAATTCAAAGGCAGGAGAGACCGGGAGATCCTCGAGAATACCTGCCGTCCATATTTGCGTGAGAGCGTGCGAAAATAAAGGAAATTGGTACTAAATTAGCCACCCCTTTTTAAATTATAACGAAAATTATTCTTTGTACGATGGAATGCCAGTATTTTGTGAATGAAAGTGCGAATTAATTGAAAACTATGAAAGTGCAGCAGGCGAATCGTGTACACTCATATTGTGAAGCAGGCGTGTAAAATGGCACGGGTGGTGTAACAACGACCTGAAGGTGAAGGATTGGTTTTCATAGTATAGGAATGGTAACAGTAACGTTTTGTAATCATTGGCTTGGTATGGTCATATTAATTATTTCTGATGACGTCTTTGATAATGTTTTTTCATGTTAGATCACATCGTATAAAGCTTATATTTTTAATAAATTTTGGTTAAGTTTGGCATGTCAAAGTATTCTTAATAACTTTTAATAAATTTGTTTGAAATGATATATGTCAGTTCATGTTTACTAACGTTTAAATATATTTTGACACATTTGGGAATTTTTAGTCACATTATATAACAGCGCCTTTTAAATAGGCTAACACTTATTCATATTTGGTCACTTTCAGGTTTTTCAAATCACATTTTTCCTTATTAACCTAGTTTAGATATATTTGATGATGTTCATCATTATTCGATCACAATATGTCATATTTATTCTCATTTGTAAATGGTCGGCATGTTTCAATCTTAGTTGTCCTTACTTGACTTTATTCGTCACAATGGTTCACTTTTGATAATTTATTTTTATTTAATGTTGCCACATTTGATTGCCATTTGGTAAGATAGAACCACACGAATAAAATTTTTATATCATATCTTCGGGAAACAATTGCTCTATCTCTACCAGATTTTGCGAAGAAGTTGTACTATGGTATGTCACATTAATTTGTATGTTTTAAGTGTGCCAAACACTTTTTTTCTGAATGGCGGCTATGACAACACTTTAGTTTAGTGTGCTATATCTACGTAAATATGTAACCTATTTTAACTTAAGTTTGTTTACTGTATCTATGATGATGATCGGATGTGCTAATACACAACCTTTTTACCCTCCATTTATGAAGATCATGACATGAATAAATGAGGGTCTTATGCCAGTGTTCGAGGACTAATAAACCTATTCCCACCATATTTTACATGCAAGTAGTGCTACATAACGGTATGTAAACTTAACTGATCTAAGTGAGATCAGACATTGCTTTTCAAAATGTCATATCTATTGAAAGATTTAAACAAATTGAACAGACATTTTAATGCTAACCGTACATATTAGGAGCATCGTATAGAGAAACTTTTTTTTTTTAGAAAATTATGGAAGATAGCAAAAAATAATTAAATAAATATTTTATACCATATCTCAAGAACCAATCAACAGATTTCCACCAAATTCTTCATATAAGTACAGCCGTGCTAGATTATGTAAACTTACGTGCTTTGTTTGTCTTTGACACTCATTTTCAAAATGATGGCCACGTAAATATCTCAGGTTAGAAAACATATCATTTTAACATTANAAATGAGGGTCTTATGCCAGTGTTCGAGGACTAATAAACCTATTCCCACCATATTTTACATGCAAGTAGTGCTACAAAACGGTATGTAAACTTAACTGATCTAAGTGATATCAGACATTGCTTTTCAAAATGTCATATCTATTGAAAGATAATTTGTTTAACTTGTCTGTAAAATTACGATTGGGTACATATTAGGAGCATCGTATAGAGAAACTTTTTTTTTTTTAAATTATGCAAGATAGCAAAAAATAATTAAATACATATTTTATACCATATCTCAAGAACCAATCAACCGATTTCCACCAAATTCTTCATATAAGTACAGCCGTGCTAGATTATGTAAACTTACGTGCTTTGCTTGTCTTTGACACTCATTTTCAAAATGATGGCCACGTAAATATCTCAGGTTAGAAAACATATCATTTTAACATTANCTTGTCTTTGACACTCATTTTCAAAATGATGGCCACGTAAATATCTCAGGTTAGAAAACATATCATTTTAACATTAGTCTGATTACATCCGAAGTAGATGCTCGGAATCTGACCTCCGTAATGAAGTTGATTGCACGCTAGTTTAAGGTACAAGGTTTTTAGTGTTCGAGTCCCGGTTAAGATACGTGTGTATTTGTTGTTGTGTTACTACTGTTGCATATATTTCTTGTTTCATCTCTAATGATATTGCTGTTAACGAGACATCAAGGTCTATTTACCATTTAAGATTTTAAGAACTTCATTAAATATAATTTACACCCATGTAGAAGAAAATAGGCTCATTAGTTATCTATATCAGTAACATTTGCTCACTTCGGTCTACATTTGGTGGGGTGTGGTGGTATTTTTTTTTTTGCGTGGTCATGTTTGTTAACAGTAAATAGGAGATCGTTATATTTGGTAACAACTGGATTTAGATAAATATATTTGTGGTTGGTTGCATTTGGTTACGTCGTCACCAAAGTGTAAAAGTATGGGGTTTTAAAAAAGAAAATGTTGAAATAAAAGAGTGGATGGAATTTGGTAACATGTCAAGAAGAATATTTAGTGATAAGGCAAGAAAAAGGCAATTTAAGCCTATGCAAAACTCTAATTCAATTAAGGGATCAAGGATAAAGGATATTATCACAATAAGGGATGAAAAGTTTACGTTCTTAAAAAACTAAAATTCTTAAAAATTTTACAAATTCTCAAGACACTANTCACAATAAGGGATGAAAAGTTTACGTTCTTAAAAAACTAAAATTCTTAAAAATTTTACAAATTCTCAAGACACTAAAATTTACAACAGTTTTATAAAATATCAAGAAACTAGAAATATGTTAAAATTTAAGCTATAAATTCAAAAAATTTATCTGCAAACTTAGAAAACTTAAAAAAATATTAATTTGAAAATTTTATATTATGTATTGATTGATCTTTTTTTTTTTTTAGAAATCCTTTATAACAAATTTGATAACCCATATCATTCACAAATTAAGATTTTTAGTTTTAATAATTTTAACATATCTATTATACAAANTCACAATAAGGGATGAAAAGTTTACGTTCTTAAAAAACTAAAATTCTTAAAAATTTTACAAATTCTCAAGACACTACAATTTACAACAGTTTTATAAAATATCAAGAAACTAGGAATATGTTAAAATTTAAGCTATAAATTCAAAAAATTTATCTGCAAACTTAGAAAACTTAAAAAAATATTAATTTGAAAATTTTATATTATGTATTGATTGATCTTTTTTATTTTTAGAAATCCTTTATAACAAATTTAATAACCCATATCATTCACAAATTAAGATTTTTAGTTTTAATAATTTTAACATATCTATTATACAAAGTTGTTTAAAACATTCACCTAAAACACATTAAATTTTTTGGTCAAATGTAGTATCTATTGCTTAAAAATTAGATATTTTATACATTTTATTTAATTCTAACTCGTTTAGTTTTGTAAACTCGATTGATTTATTTAACTTTCTGAGAAGTGGATCGATCTTTATAGGTTATAAATATTTCCTCATAATTTTTGTAATAAAAAAATTTATATAAATACTAAAAATAAAAAGTTAAGAATTTTTTGTTACATTAAGAGAAAATTTATAACCAAGAAAATATAATGAATGAAAATAAATTATTATGTGAGAGTGAAATATATATTCTAAAAACATCTATGAACACATTAAAAAAAATCAAAATGAGTCAGGTTTAATAAAACTAATACTACTAAAAGAAGTAAAATGGGCAGTGAAGTAAAATATATAAATATATATTATTTATATCTCAATACAAAAGTTAAACATATTAATACCTGTAAAAGTAGTACAAATGAACCTACTAAACAATTATACAAACAAACACGAGATAGAATATTCGAAAAAGTACTTTTTGATTGTAACAAATATATTTATAAGCAAAATCTTGAGAAACATAAACAAACAAATTCACCCGATAAAATACAAATAGGATATTTAACTAAAAATGTAAAAATTGTGAAGAAAAAAAGTATATTCATTTATTTGGTCCTTATCATTACACAATATATAAATGGCCTCATTGACGTATATGTAATCAGGTAATTTTTAAAATTATTTATAACATAAATAAAAAATAATTGTTATTTTTAAAATTATTTGTACAATTTGTTTCTAACAAATAGAGCGAAAAACAGGCAAATTTGAAAAATGTAATTAGCCAAATTAAACACGATAATTATCACTTATTAAAAAAGAAGGTATTAAAAGAACTTAAAAATAGTGCTTAAAACATAATTAAAATGCTTATTCTAAACATAAACCAATATCAAATTTTTACATTTTATGGTTAATTGCTGTACCAATAAAAACATTTAATGAAAAATACTGATAATTATTTTTTTAAATAGAATAAAGCAAATTACAATGATGAAAAATAAAAATAACCAAATAAAACAATATACATATAAAAAGTTAAATAAGGTTATTATAAAAGATCATAAAAATATAGGTAGAATGTAATTATTGGTGTTATTCAAAATATAAAACCAAATAATATTTGTTTGATTAAATTGTTAACTAATCAGAAATTTATTTCATTTCATATATTGTCCAACTGGAGAATTTAAATCTCATATTAAAAAACTTTATAACCTCGATGAAATTCGTAAAATTTTTAAAAATGTTGTGTATAGTGGACTTAAAAAGAAAAAAAGAGACGGGAAATTATTTTGAATGTAATCTTATTTCCATAATACAATTTTGACAGGAAAAAAACATTTTTATTCTCAGACATTTTCAAAAATTAATAAGTAAGTGTTTAACTACTAATTTAAAAAAGATAAAAATATTACCATTAAAATTTTAAAAATTAAACAATAAAAAATTCTATGAATTTATTGTGAAAATAAAAATAACACGTTAATATTCCATTCCCAAGAATCAATAATAAACAGTAAGAAATTTGAACCCAGAAAAAAAATTGCAAGAAAATATACAGCTGTTAGATCAAGAATACAAACCTTTGTAATTAAAAATGATTTATAAATATATAGATCCCAAAATTTTTTACAATAAACAAAAGAAAAAAATATTAAAATAATAAAAATTATTTTAATATTGAACCATGTTATGAAATAAAATAAATCTTCGTGCTTCATATTTTCGAAATAAGTGTGATATACAATAAATACCGCAAATAACTCAAAACATCAAATACAGATTAACCCATAATATGTAAAATAAATAAACAGTTATAAATGCTAAAAGTAATGATAATAATAAATATTTTTAATATTTATACAAAATAAATCATGTTGAGATAGTTTTTAAATAAAAAAATATAAGTTTATAAAGTGACAAAATTTTAGAAAATATTGAATCTCCAATGAGAACCGATGATAACTAAATTTGAAAAACAACAATGTTTTTCTATAAATGCTTATTCATAAAATGAAAAGTATATATTTATACTTTAAAAATAATAAACAATAAAAATTAAAATCATATACATTTATTACATTTTAGAAATGAAAATAAACGTCTTAATAGTTGGATTAAAGATTTATCAAAATTAATTTCAACACAATGACATTATCATAAATGAAAAACTTTTCCTGGAATTTTTCTTTAGAATACATAATTCTAAAGAAAAGTTTGATAAACATAAAGAATATTGCTAAAAAAAATGCTGTTAGAATAGAAATGTCATAATTTAATGGAAAATAAAAATTAAAAGTAATAATCGTTCATTAAAAACCTTTTGTTATTTATGCTGATTCTGAATATTTATTTAAAATATATGAATACATGTGAGCCAAATGGAAAAAAATTTTATATAATGAAATATCTAAAAAAAGAAAAAGGAATCAACAAGTTTTTCTTATTATATAAAACTTCTAGTGGTGATTATAAAAAAAACCTATTAAATATACTGCTAAAAATGAAAAAAAAATTTTGGTCAAATGTTAATAAAATATCAAAAGAAATTTATAAATGTACTAACAATATTTCAGAAATAAAAAACATTAACAAGTAAATCATTATAAGAATTTTTACAATGCAACAATTATGTCATATTTTCGAAGAGAAATTAGAAAGGATACTTAAAAACCTAGAAAGATACATATTAGATTTAAAAAGTAAAAAAAAATATTTTGCAATACTTGATGTAGGATAAAATATAAATGACGAACAAGAAGTTTTATTAAAAGATTATGTAAAGAAATTTACAAATTCCATATAAAATATTAAAATTGATATGCAAAAAGGTAAAAATTATGACCAGGTAACTGGAAATTATTGTAATATTAATTATCAAAATCCAACTTTTTTGCCAATATATGTTCATAATTTATTAGGTTATTATGCTTATTTATTAATTAAAGGAATAGGAGAAGAAAATGAAGATATGAATTTAATACCTAAAAATGAAGAATATTTTTCATTTAGTAAAAAATGTTCAAAATGGTTTAGATTAAGATTTTTAGATACATTAAAATTTATGATTTCATGGATGGATCAATTATATAAAAATTGTAAAAAGGAACAATTCAGATAAACAACAAAATATTTTGAAAGTAAACAAATAGTTTTAAAAATAATAAATGTGTTAATCCATATGAATATATGGATTCTAAAGAAAAATTAAAGAAATGGATTTACCAACTGAAGATAAATTTCATTCAAAATTAAATTAATCACAAATAGGTATAGATGATTATGATCATGCAAAATATTTGGAAAAAAATTTGATATAAAAAATTTAGGAGAATACAAAAAATTTAATAACAAATCAGATGTACTAATTTTAACAAATTTTTGAAATTTTGAGACATGTTTATTTTAAAACTTATCAGTAAGATCCTTCTTGGTATTATACAGCTCTTGCATTATCTTGGGATTCAATGTTGAAATAACTAAAATTATATTAGGTTTACTACACAATTACGATATGATTTTGTTTTAGGAAAAGGTTATACGGAAGGAATTTCACAATGTTGTGAAATACACATTAAAGCAAATAATAAATATTGATAACATTATGATAGAAATAGATAATCAGATTATTTAATGTATCTATATGCAAATAATTTATATGAATAAGCAAGGTCATAGTGTTTACCATATGGAAGTTTTCAATGGATTAATTATCATTCTTTTGATTTACAATTTTGGACTAAATAAATATCAAATATGAAAAAAGATGCAGTTCATGGAAACATTTTAGAAGTTGATTTAGAATATCCTAAAAAATACTATAATAATCATATAGATTTACCATNGCAGTTCATGGATACATTTTAGAAGTTGATTTAGAATATCCTAAAAAATACTATAATAATCATATAGATTTACCATCTGCTACAGTGGCAAGAAATAATTATTTGCAACTTTAGAAAATAGAGAAAATATGTTTTATGTAAAAGAAATTTAAAATTATGTTTAGAAAAAGATGTAACAATAAAAAATAATCTTACTATTAAAATTTTATAATTTAGTTTGGTTTCTAATATGTTTTGAACACAACACAAATGAGACCTAGTAGCATATTATTTTAAAAATTTTATTATAAATTCATAAATAATACTATATATGGAAAATAAAAGAAAAATATATAAAACTAGTTAAAAAATAAATTAAATATGAAAAAATTAGTATCAAAACCTTATATACTAGAAATCTTTTCATCTGTCAAAATGAATAACACTAATGTATTATTTAATAAAACAATTTATATTGGGATATCAATATATATTTTTCATTATAAAATTGTTTATATATGTTTATAAAATATAAAAACTAATAATGTATTTGCATATGAAATAAATAATTAATGAATTTTATACTGGTTATTATTAAAGAGATAATATATCTTATATACCCCTAATTAATAAAATAGTAATAGACAAAATGAAATATGAAAATATTGGATAAATAATGACAGAATTGGTTGGAAAATGTTTAAAAATGTAAGCTTATAAAGTTTAAGAAAAATAATAAAAAAAATCAAAAGGATTAGTATCAAATATAGAAGTTAAAAATGAAATTACACATGTGACCTTTTCAAAAACAAAGATTAGAAAAAAATTTTTAATAACATCTTATAAACAAGGCCTTAAGTTATATAAAATTATAATTTAAGAAAATTAAAATTGAATCTGTACAATGTGAATATAGAAAAGAAAATTTAAAAGAAATATACATTAAATCAATAATAAAGTTTCAGAAATAGTATTAACTTTTATTGAACAAATTAAACCACCAACTATAAGTTTCACAATTCAAAGCTAAATCAAAATATTAACCATTATTTAAAATTGAGTTTTCAAAAAAAATCAAAACAAAATGAA
Source organism: Clitarchus hookeri (assembly GCA_002778355.1). NCBI lineage: Eukaryota > Metazoa > Arthropoda > Insecta > Phasmatodea > Phasmatidae > Clitarchus > Clitarchus hookeri. Next base: position 199,540 of record NQII01004783.1, on the reverse strand, counting down.
CACCATTTATAACACCAGAAAATAACATAAAATATAATTCATAATTTATATATGAAAAAAAACCTTTTCTAAACTTAAATTGTTATATTTTTTATAATCGTATATTTAATTTCCAACTTTTTAAAATTTCTTAGTTTTTATAAATTTATGTAAATAATTTGTAATAATTAAATTAAAAATATAAAAAAAAATTTCATTTTTTAATAATTTCTATATCGGTATCTTTAAAATCAATATAATTTTTTCCTTCTCTAATTTTCAAACAGTATTATTAAATGTTTGTTTATAAATTTTATAATGTAACTAACATGCACATAAACAAGTGAATCCGTAAATCCAAACACTGTTTTTGTTCAAAGCCAGCAATAATATCAACATAAATCTTATATTATTCATAATATTTTGTAAACATTTCAAATGCTATATTACAATGAACAATCATAATTTTTATATAATTGAAATTAGAAAATTTCAAACCAATATCAATTTTAATACTTTTATATTTTCATAACTTTATATATTTGACAATATTAAATCTAGTTTATATAATATTTATTATAAACATTCATTATTTTTGTTATATTTTTATAAAACAATATTAATAGTTTTAAATGGTCAAAAAATTAATAGTTTTTCCAATCATTAAATATCATATTTACCTCCAGGAACAATAATTTTTCATTTGTATCAACAATTGTATGTATATAATTATTTATCTTTGGTGATAAATATGTTGTATGCAATCTAAATAAAGATAACAATGAAGAATATCACAAACAAGATTTTATTCAACATTCAATTATTATTTGTTAAATTGGAAACTTTTTTTTGAATTGTAAAGTTTTATTTTAATATTAAGAAACCTGATTGAGGAATCGGTGTTTTAATAAATGTTAGAAAAACAGAAATAAAAAAAAATTAATTTATTACCAGATAAAGTTAGAGCAATAATTGTTGGCCCTAGTGATAGTGGGAAAACAAATTTTATGATTAAGTTTGTATATAAAAATAGTTCATTAAATACAAATAAATGTTACGTTTGTTCAAAAAGGTTAAATCGAATAATATCTAAATAAATTAATGTTTTTCTAATTTAATGAATGAAAATGAAAAAAAAAATAGGATATTATTTATTTTAAATAATATCAATTAGATAATGTATTAAATTGAATGTAAATAAAATTTATTAGTTATACTTGACAAAATAAATTTTGAAAAAAAAATTTCAATTCGAAAATATTTTTCTAGAAAAAGAAATAACATTTCTGTTTTTTTTTTATGTTTTACTAAAATTTATTCTAAGGTACCAAAATAACTAGTATGAGATAATACAAATTTTTTCTGTAAATTTTGTCAAGAGGATACAAATTTGAAATATATTTATAATCATTTTGTTGGTAGATATATGTCTTATGAAACATTTAAACATAATTATACAAAATGTTGGAACAAAGATTTTGGAATTTTTTACTCTTTAAATTAATAGAAAAATAAATGATGGTAAATATAAAATAAAATTAAATATTTTATAACTATTTAACCATTGTGTTTAACTGTTATGTTGAACTGTTACATTTTTTGTTGCATTTAAATGTTATGTTTTCCCTTTGCGGTTAACTGTGCATTGTTAATAAAATTATCATATTAATATCACAATTAGTTGTATTTTATAAAACAACTAATATTTTATTAATACAAGAATTATGTTAATTACCAAAATCGAAGCTATTCAACATGCATTTTATCTCCTGTTTTTAAACTTTTTTTCTGAGTATTTATTAGAAAAATTATCTGCTCAATTTCCAATTCATAAAATTACCTTTTTTTCTTTACTATACCTATATTTAAAATATAAGTTGGTACATGATCTTTTTAAAAACATTAGATATTTTAAATATTTTTTAAAATATTTTATTTTATTTTATTAATTCTAACAATATTACCAAATCTATATTTAGCATCAGAAGATAAACTTTTATCATCTTAATGCTTTACATCTTTTTGTTTTTTTTAATAGCATTATTAAATTCCCTATTAATATATATATGCTTCATATTATTATATTAATTAATTAGTTCTTATAAAATATTATCCCATTTATAATTTCCATTCAAAGCAAATGGTTTCCAAATTTTATTTTTCAAAGTACTATTGAATCTTTCAACAACACTAACTTTAATTTCACCAAAGGTTAAATAATGCTTAATATAATATTTTCTTGATTATTTCTTTCAATACATTTTTAGAAAATTATTTACCAATATCGGTTTGCAAGTTATTTGGTTCGCTAGAGTTAAACATTGATTCAAAATATTTTATAGTTTTTTATTTCATTTATCTTAAACTGAAATAGCAAAACCATATTTGAAAAAAAAACATTCATAAGTGTTAAAAATTTAATTATATCCGGTATTAATTATTGAATAAACTTTTAAATTTCTATAATACATTTCAACTAAATCAGCTTGCCTTAAATCATCAATTCCAAATGAAATAACTTTTCTTCTATTATTTCATTAATTATGCTGTGCCGTAGCACAAATAATGTTGACACGGATGGTTTCAAGCTCTATATTTTCAGTAAAATGTTCATCAAACACCCTGCAAGGCACCTTGAGTAATCATAAAATACATTAAATTTTTCAAAGGCATTACAATCAAATTTTTTTTTTCACAAATGCATTTGAAATTAATTACAAAACATCATGAAATATATTTATGTTAAATAATAGATCTTGCAAACTATATAAATTGGGAAATTTACTATATAACAATCTTTAATGATGTTTAAAACAATTATTAAATCAATTTGACTAGATTATAATTCTTGACCGATTAGAAAGGAGGACAGCTGTTTAAGACCAGTAAAGCCTCCGTTTATTAAAAAGGAACAAAATAAAATTATTATTAAAAAAGGTTATGATTTTGGTGGAAGCAGTCAAATGACCCATCATAGCCCCAACAGAATAAAACTGTTGCAGATAAAACACATATTATAACATACTTGAAAGACAACCCAAAGCGAAAGTTGTGGACTCCAATATTAATTAAAAATAACTAATTCTTGGGCGGCTGACAAGACAATACACAACACGCCAAAAAAAGAGACACAGTAATACGACCGTTTTAGTTTAACCGAAGCAGAATTTTGACGGGCAATTGAAACCCCAATTTTGAAAAAACTAGCATTTCTCCTCACCCAAGACGAACAAAACGATGACATACAAAACACTAAATCATTTTAAAAGAGCCCAATATATACACAGAAATTGTCCACGACTCACTATTAATTACGCCCTAATGCTCAGCGGCTCAGGCAACAAGACTAAATTAAAACGAGCCACATCGTGGCTCCAATGTCCTAGAGGACAAGTATAGCAGTTTAAACCATTTGAAAATCTCTTGCCGGGGACACATTCAGGTGACGGCAGAGCGTAGAATAGGATGTGCTCCAACCGCGTAACGGCTTAAATAAGCTTACATAACTGTATAAAAAATTATGATGCACGAGCGGAGGGGAAAATGAAGGAAACAGGACAGGGGAGGTATGAGGAGGGGATCCGAGACGAGCAAAGAGTATACCACGGCGTCGTGTAGAAAGCAAAGAAAATGTCTTGCGTGACGGGCGCTAGCGTCGCAACCCCACCCCAGAACCTGTGCTCTGGCGACCAATCTCTAAACATATTGACGAAACATCAAACACAACACACAATGAAAAATTTAGTAGAAAAACTCGTAGACACAAAGAAACAGAAACTGTAGCGTAGAAAGAAGTTCATAGATAGATAGATGTCAAAGTAACACGCAGGTCAGTCTAAAATTTAAAGATGAGACAAGGAGTGATCAGCTTCTTCTTGAAGTTTTCCCCAGGGACGGTGGGCAGCCAATTGCGAAGGCCACTCAGCGCCAAAAGAGCCGGTCTCTTCTCGAGCACAAGGTAAAGCATATCGCCAGCATCATGGGAGTTGCGGCAAGTAACCACCCGAAGCTCTGCCTCTTCAAGCAGTAAATTTGATAGGCACTACAGCAGTAAGACGACGACGGAACAGGATGGGCTCGGCGCGGCTCGGTGGGAAGACGGAAACAAAATAATAAAATATTAGAAAAAGAGAAACACATTAACCAAATGACACAGTACAAGGTATAGGGAAACAAGAAACTTACAAACTGCATGTACACACACATATAAATTGATACAATTAATTGTGTGGTTTATAAACCATTAACTGAGACACATGCGCCTTTCTAAAGGAGCAATTAGAGCTGGGAAAAACAAGGCTAACTGTATTAGGCCTCTAAAATTTACTGATGATAAACGGCACTAAAAATTAAGGTGTGAGCTCCCCAGTTATATCCTTCCCCATATAAGCCAACATGTAATTTTTGTACAGGTCCAGATCTCCTAAATTGAAATTTACTGGCAACTTGTGTGGTCCATTTTAGCTAATACCTGCAGCTTCACTGCTCCGAGCCTACAACAGACCTCCTCCAACAAGCGATCACNCACAGTACAAGGTATAGGGAAACAAGAAACTTACAAACTGCATGTACACACACATATAAATTGATACAATTAATTGCGTTGTTAATAAACCATTAACTGAGACACATGCGCCTTTCTAAAGGAGCAATTAGAGCTGGGAAAAACAAGGCTAACTGTATTAGGCCTCTAAAATTTACTGATGATAAACGGCACTAAAAATTAAGGTGTGATCTCCCCAGTTATATCCTTCCCCATATAAGCCAACATGTAATTTTTTTACAGGTCCAGATCTCCTAAATTGAAATTTACTGGCAACTTGCTGTGGTCCATTTTAGCTAATACCTGCAGCTTCACTGCTCCGAGCCTACAACAGACCTCCTCCAACAAGCGATCACNGTGTGGTCCATTTTAGCTAATACCTGCAGCTTCACTGCTCCGAGCCTACAACAGACCTCCTCCAACAAGCGATCACGATCAGCGTCATCAAGAGAGAGGGAAAATGGGGGATATTAAATATATTGAGTAAAGGATGGCTAAGAGACCGAGCAACAAAAGGGAGTGAAGGATAAACTCCTGTGGAATCATGCAACGCGCTATTGAATCCTACATTTAAAACATCAAGATCCTTATCCCACTTAGTATGGTCATGATTATATAAAATAGTTAAACAAGCCTTCAGATTCTTATAATATATTCCTACCTGATTGCCTTTGGGGTAGTAGGGACTGGAAGTTAAATGTTTGATAGCCCAGCAAAAACACACATTCTTAAAAACAATATAAGTGAAATACTTAGCATTATCGGGGAAAATCTCAACAGGAGAACTAAACACTTTCTATACCTGATCAGTAAACACTTTAACAATGACGATGCTTTCATATTACGCAGAACAGAATGACAAATTTAGCGAAGTTATCCAACAAGATTAAAATACACACATTACCCTTCCTATATCGAATGGTCCAAATATATCATGACGAACAGTTCTCCAAGGTGCCTGGGGAATCTGCGTTACCACCTGCCCGACGTTAGTATGCTGAGTCTGCTTACATTTTTGACGTAAGTCACAAGAATTCATGAAGTCAGAAACGTCATCCATTAAACTAGGCCAGACAAATCGCACCGCAATCTTATTAAGAGTCTTGTTTTCGTCCAGGTGACCACGAAACACAGAATCGTAAAAATACGATTCTATCATGAGTGTCAATGATTCCGGAGCGACTATCTTGCGTGCACGTCAATTTCTTCCGGTGAAGTACAATATCTAACTTTCCACAGCATAGGGCAGTGCTGCACCGCCACTCAGGTCCGTCTTAACCTGGCTACAGAAAGTGTCATCCGCCTGGGCCTGGCGTTANAGGGCAGTGCTGCACCGCCACTCAGGTCCGTCTTAACCTGGCTACAGAAAGTGTCATCCGCCTGGGCCTGGCGTTACTTCACAAAAAACTCTGGGAAATCCTGTATGAGATATAGAGGAGCATCAGAAACTGCCACCTTTTCCGTCTGAAAATCCGCCTGAACATACATTCTGAAGAGGGCATCTGCTACCTGGTTTTTGTAATCTTGGATGAGATGTACTTTGAAACGGAAACGTGACAATCGCTAAACCCAGTGACCTAGCTTACCCAGCTGTTGAGGGTGATTTAAAACACAGCATAACGCTTGAGTTATCCGTATATAGATCGCATACCTCATGTTATATGTAGGATGCAGATGTCTCTAGCCTATAGATACGAGCTAAGGTTTCTTTTTCATAAGTGCCTAATTTACGTTTCGTCTCAGTGAGACTGCGACTGGCAAAAGCCACCGGCGCCAAGCCTAATTCAGTCCGCTGGCTCAGGAGAGCGCTTAAAGCCAGAAACGAGGCATCGACCTGTACAATGAAACGGCGCGAAAAATCCGGAAGAAGGAGCACCGGAGGAGAAGACCACTTCTGCTTCAGCAAGGACATGGCCGACTCCTGCTCTCCTGAGCCCACTCTCAGCGGGCTCGTACGGCAGGTGGGAAACACGCACGATACTAGCTAGAAGCTACACGACGGCCTTGAATTTCTACAGCTAAGTGACGTAGCTCGCGAAAATTGCGTGGAACTGAAACCACTTTGCATTAAGAGTGCACGTGCCGAGCCAAATTATCTATAATAACACTAACTAATTCACGTTCACTCATTTGTAAACACAATGCGTCATGAAATGCTTATATATAATCCACAAATTTATACATCGGCTCACATGGTCTTTGGTATCTATAAATGCAGTCACTTTCGCAATTACTCTTGACTCGAGGGGCATACAATGCCTCTATCACCCTACGTTTGAAGCCCACAAAGAGCCATCTTCCAATGACAAGATTTCTTCAATAAATAATTGCAGTATGAATCACTCACAATTAATCGTTATAGCTTTCAAAAGCCTATCCTCGGAAATCAAGCATACGCTAGTTATTTTGCTCACTGCAATAAAAATATATAAAATAATGACATGCTCACGGGATATCAAAGGAGTTAAGTTTTTCAATGCACTAGGAAACGTTTCTCAACTTTATGTGGACCATTGGTGACACTTACCGGGACCACGCGCTACGGGAGTTGAGCCAGCGAACCTTGTTGACGCCACAAACCCACCGCAGCTCGGAATAGCTCAGCTACGGTCATCGTTTCATGGGTTTCAAACTCGAGGTCCCGTACTAGATCCAAAAGGTCTTCTTTATGAAGTGTGTAGATAAACCCGACCTCAGTCATTTCATGCAATAAATATGACAATAAAAATATGAGAAAAAAAATTGCGGAGTTCGCGCAGTAATTATTTGTGCCGTAGAACACATAATGTTGACACGGATGGTTTCAAGCTCTTTATTTTCAGTAAAAGGAGCATCAAAACTCAGCAAGGCACATTGTGGGATTATAAAGCACATTAAATTATGCAAAGGCATTACAGTCAAAATTATCTCTCGTTCACAAAAACTTGAAAAATTGATTACAAAACTTAATGCATTATATTAAGATTGAAAAATGCAACTTGAAAACAATAAAAATGGAAAAAGTTACTACATACCAATCTTAAAATGATTTTTTAAACAATTATTAGATCAAGTTGACTAGATTACAATTCTTGACAGATTAGAAAGTAGGGCAGCGGTTTAAGCCCAGTAGAGACTCCGTTTCTTAAATATGTTGCATATTAAAATTACTTTTAAAAAAAGTTTATAATTTCAGCGGAGGCAGTCAAAAAATTTATCGTAGCTCCAACGTCAAAGAAAATGTTGCAGACAAAACACATATTAAGACGTATTTGAAAAACAGCCCAAAGCGAGAGTCGTGGACTCCAATGCGGCTCACAAGACAATAAACAACACGTCAAAAAAGAAGACACAGTAACACGATCATTTATGTTTAACCGAAACAGAATTTTGACGGGCAACCGAAACCACAATTTTGGAATAACTGGCATTACTGCTCATCCAACGAACACAACTATGCCATACAAACTCTAAAACGTTTAAAAAGTGCCAAATATAAATACAAAAATTGTCCATTACTTACCGTTATTTACGCCCTAATGCTCGGTGGCTCAGGCGACAAGACTAAATTAAAAAGAGCCACATCGCGGCCTCAACGTCCTAGAGGACAAGTGCGGCAGTTTAAAACATTTAAAGATATCTTGCCAAGAACACACTCAGGTGACGGCAGGGCGTATAATAGGATATGCTCTAGCAGCGCAAACGGCTAAAATAAACTATCATAACTGTATAAAAAATTATGACGCACGGGCGGAAGGGAAAACGAGGGAGAGTGTACAGGGGCGGTAAGAGGAGGGGATCCGAGCCGAGCAAAGAGTTTACAACTGCGTCGTGTTGAAAGCAAAGAGCAAAGAGTATGTCTTGCGTGATGAGCGCTAGCGTGGCAATGCCTTCTTGAATGCTCGATAATTTTTAATGATGATTTTTTTAGAACAACATATTGAATATATGTTTTTGTAATTTTTTCCATTCGATGTATTTTCAACTTTTATTTTATTATTATTAGTTACTTTTTTACACTTTGTACACCAACTGTTATCCATTTATGTATGAATTTTTGAAAAATATTTTTTTAAAACCACAAACATACAAATATTTATTTCAAAGCCTTTGGCAATTTGAATTCCGTCAACAAATTTAAAAGTTATTTCAACACCATATCTCATATGAAATGGTTTTGATAAATCAATATCCTCTTCTAACTAATCTAAAATATATTAATTATAAATATATGTATTAATTTTAGAATTTTTGCAATCAAACAAAAATGGAAGATAACTTAATCCAGTATGTTATTTAAAATCTTGATTAGCGTCTTAAGTAGTTAATTTTCTAGATAAATGTATTGTGTTTATTCTATTAGATTGAAAATATTCTAAATTTACTGCATTATTTGGAGCAATTGGTTTTGCAATATCTGTTAATATTTTGTTTTCATACAATAATTTGTATTTTTTTAAAATTATTTGTAAAATAATAAATTACTATAATTACACATTTATGTACAAAATATGTTTTATGGTTGTGTATTAAAAGAATAAGAACAATTTTCTTGAATTCATGTGATTTTATTTTCATTATCACTTACTCTATTTGTCAGTGCGAATATTTTAGTATCTAAAATATGCGTGGAAATTTTTTGTAAGTCTTTGTATTTCTTTTACATTTCTTCAAGCTAATTTTTAACTTATTCCTTTTGATCACTAGCATTTCCATATATTACGTAATCATTTTACTAAAATTTCAAAGTAGCATAACTTTTAATATCATCAAAATTATTATTTGTTACATAAACAGTTGTTATAGTATCGATACAACTGTTATTTTTTCATTAAATCTATTGTTGTCACTTTTATGACAAATTTTAAGTCGTTCTTGAAAATCATAATTTTTTTTATTGTGACATAATAATTTTACTTAGTTATCAAAGCAACATCGTGTTTCAAATAATGAAAAATTTATTTGCGACAATTATTTAAGTCTCCTTCTAAAGCTACATCATTTTTTAAATTATCAAATTTATCATTTCAAATATGATAATTTAACTCAGTCTTTAAAGCTGTATAATTTTTTTAATTATAAAATTTATCCTTTTTAACTAAATTATTTAATTCAATTTTCAAAACATAATGTTATAAATTATGAAATTTATCATTTTAATGTAATCATTAAAAATTTTGCAAAGCAAAATAATTTTTTTTTTTAAATTATCAAATGTATAATTTTGAACATATTTTGTGCATATTTATGAGCATAGGTTTTTACTAAATCAGAATGAAATTTTATAATCTACCCTTTAATTGCATCGGGAATAGTAAAATCATGTAAATTACAAATTCTTATCTAATTCATAATTCTGTTTTTTATGATCATTTTAAGAAGTCCTTCAAAATAATTACCTTTTAATTTTTTTCACATTCATAAAATGTATATCTGGAATAAATTTTTTTATATTCTACCATCTATTTTAAAAATATGTATTCCAACAACTGATTAATTATTTCCCGTTTAAATCTGTTATTCAATCATAAAAATATAATGCTCGAAAATTATAACATTCAGAAAAAAATTTCATATTGAACATAAATTACCACACATGACATAATCAAAATTTTGTATTCTGTCATCATTATAATTAATTTGGTTATGTACAAAATATTCTTTAATTAATTAGGAATATTTCCACGAAATGAATTGAAAAAATAATTATCATCATTATTTTTAAAATAACTAACTCGATGAGTACCAGAATTTGCATATATATCTAAATTTACTATTGCACATTAATTTTTATTAACTCTATTTGATTATTTATTAATGATATAAACATTTATAAAAAAATATTATCATATTTTTTACACAATTTTGATAGCAAAATTAGATAATAGAATTACTTCCAAAAAATCTTTGGTCTTAATTTTTTCTTTGCTGCACCTTTACCAAATTTATTTTTCATTGCTAAATATTTCTTTTTTGTTTTTATAATTCTTGTTTATATTATCTAGTTTGTTCAACAGAATTATAAGTACTACTATCTCCAGCTGTTAACCCACCAATAAACCTACAATTGGTATCAAAAATGATTAAATTACAGCAGATTTTAAAACAGATCCTGTTTTTTTTTCTTAATGATTTTTTAACAATAGGCAATTATAATTATAATAAAATCCTTTCCTCCTTTGAATTTTTTTTCAATTTAATCTTTAGTTAAATATTTCCCAATATCTAAAACACTATGTTGATTCTAATATGAAGAGTTATATATTATCTTAATAAAGAATATAAATATAAATTTTTTTTATTAATATATTTTAATTTCCCAACCTAATTTCCTTTAAGTAAATCTAGTTATAGTAATAAAAGCGGAAGCAAACATTTTAGCAATTGGTGTATCTTTATCTAAAATTATTCGTTAAGCTCCTTGTTAAACTATATCACCTACATGTTTTTGATTATATATATTTTTGATCTCTGTAAGAAAAATCGTGATATTTACAAAGTTTATCATGTTTATTAATACTTTTATCACATATTTATATTCTTGCATCTAATTTTGTAAAATCACTGCAATAATTATAAGGTGAATGCGTTTCTGGTAAATTTAAATAACTTAAAGCCTAATTTATCATTCCTTTTCCATGATGTTAGGAATTCCAAAATTTAAAATTAATAACATTTAAAACTCTTATAAGATGTGGTATTCCTTTAGGAATATTAACAACAAAATCAGAATGTTTGTTATTTAACATATTCATAATACTAGCTTTCTTGTTATGATAATTTTCATTTCTAGTTATTTCTTCACTGTTAATAACTATTACTCTAACAATTAATTTTCTTATGTCAGTCATCCGTGTACATATTTTTTTTTGGGAAATTATTAAATTGTTTTCACTCTTTCACTGGTTCTTTCAGGAGTATTTGATAGTAATAAAGTTTTTTTATATTTGTAAATCCTTGAAATTATATATTTATATTTATAACTAGGTGATGATATACGATAATTATAATGTTTAACACTTGGATCTGTGCTATGTCAAATAGCATTAGTATTATTTCATTTCTGCATAATTATTAAAATCTCTGTACTTACGAAATTATAAATTCGATCATAATATTTTTGATCTATGTCTCTTCAATTAAGTTATTTAAAAAGTCCGTCTGTTCCTTTATAATTTCTATTATTTATAATAATATCGTCATCAAATTTAACTTCTGTATCACCAATATTATTATTATGTCCATCACCTCTTATTTAAATTTTTTATGTTCATTTGTATTATTCAAATAATGTGATATTTTTTCACTAAGATTAATGGTTACATAACCTTTTAAATGTTGAATTCCAGCTATAGGACTGGGTCCTAACACTTCTTAAAATTTTATTTATTATAGTCTGTCATCAAATAAATGTTTTTCAAAGGATATTTATTTTGAAGCTGGTGGATAGTTTATATTATTAACAGCAATTAAAACTAATGTTGTTATTAAATTTTTATTTTCTTCAGCTACTTCTGCACCTTTTTAACCAATATTTTGTAATTCATGGATTATAGGCAATTCTTTCTTTTTATTTTTCTCATACTGAACACATACATTTGTTTTTTTTATTTCTTAATTTTTGTATGAGTAGTTTAATTCTTAAGTATATTTGTTTTCCTTATTATTTCATTTTTTTATTTATTTATAAAAAAATTAACTCTCTAAATTTATATTTTAAAGTATCGAAAGTTTCGAGAGAAACATTTCCACCAACAAATCAAACCAAAAAGAATTTAAATATTTATAAAAGTAGAATCGAGTTGTATATAATATATTGTAAATTAATTTTCTTTCTCAAATGATGCATACGTTTATGAACAATTTAGATCATGAAAGACAGATAGTGTTGGTTATTATGGCCAATATGAAAATATTGATTTACGTTCTTATTGTTTTTCATTTCAATTCTCTCCAGTTGAAAATTCATTACATGGACAACAAATTGAAGCTGTTGATAATCGTGGAATTACTACTGCAATGATGAATGGTTTAGTTAGCTCACCAACAGAAAAATATTATTTAGAAATGAGTGGTGTTGATAATATATATCTCGTAAGATCTATTCATTCCAACAAAATAAATGAAATTATTTACCCATTGAGATACCTATTTTGTTATCTTGGAGATAATAATAAATTTTATTTTAATAATGGTTTTAAAATAAATTTTTTTAGAAAATAATTTGATAATATTTGTTTATTTGTTTATAAAACTAAAAAAACTGATAAAACAGTTGATAGAGATAATGCTGATAGGAAAAATAATTATTAAATGATTATAAATCATGTCGCCAATTGTAGAATATGAAATAAATACGGCAACTACTATAAAAGAAGAGTATATAAGAATCCAAGAACTCATATTAGTTTTAGTTATTGGCAGAATTTAGATTAAGATGTTACCCAAGGTACAAGAATGTTTAATTTTGATATTAAAGATTAGTTTAATAATTTACAAATCGATACGCATGATTATGCAAATGTTGGTTTTAAAAATAATGGAAATGGTCTTGCTGAGAAATATATTCCTGCTTCTATGTTTGATCATTATGATGTGAGGAGTATTTTTGTTATAAATAGAAAAAATTAAAATTTTCCAAAAAAAAAAAAATTTGATTTTATATTTTGAAACTGGATTTTTCCATTAAATGTATTTAGCATATGATTATTTTATAAATAATGAAACAAGAACTATTACCAAATATAGAAACACTGAACTTAATGATAAAGCAACTTTAAATCCTGATAGTGTATATTATGATTATTATTTTGCTAGAAAACCATTACATATAATTGACTGTACATATAGCAAAACAACATTTTTTAAAAATGAAACAAACATAAAAATTAGTTGAAATTTGAATAAAAATGTACCCGAGCACACAATATGTAATGTTATATTACTAAGTCAAAGAAATCTTATTATGATCATTGATAGAAAAAATTATAGAATATGAATTAATTTTTATGTTAGTAAATCAAAAAAGAGTTTGCTGAAAATATTGTTTATATTATTTCTTTGAATATTATAAACATCTATTATTTTTTAAATGTTTGCAACTAAGAAAATATAAAATAATTTATATACCAAATGTATAAATTTTATATACTATTTAATGGAAAATGTTAATGATTTAAATGAAACAGCAAAATGTATTGATAATTTTATACAGGTGTTTAGATACATTCGTAATACATTCACTCGATTAAACATTATTTTTTAAAGTATTTTGCATTATACTAAATACTTAGTATAAATTTGGAAACTTTCTCAGAATTTCTAAAATTTTGAATTTTTTGATTAAAATTGTTTTTATGAATTTATAAGTTAACATTTGGTAAACACTACATCTCACATTTGCATCTTCAATTTGTAGGTCTATGTGCTTACCAAACTTCAACTTTCCTCTTTAAATTGTCGGCTTCGAAGTGTGTTCCAGCTTCTCAACCATTACTACCTTACTTATCTTCGATTTGTCGGTCTTTGGCAAATAGCTCTGAATAAATGATACTGGCCTGATAAGTTGAGATTTTATAAAACTTACTTAAGCCCCTGTTTTTATGATTAAAAAGACTTTTATGATAAATTGATTTTATATTTTTATACATTTTATGTTTTTATACCTTATATATATTTATATTACTTATATTACTTTTATAAAAACTTGAATATTTTTTGTTACTAATAATTTTTTGTTCCCATTTATACATAGATAAAGTATATATATGGACACTCTGGTTTTCTGTAAAAGAGCGCTATCTGTTACGAAATATTGAACTACAACACATTGTAAATAAGTGCACTCTGTTAGGAAAATATGCTACTTAATTTATTATCTCTTATTACTTTGTTATCTCATACAGAACTTTTAAGAAGCGATTTCGCATCTTACCTGGTAGTCCTAGGGTAGGATGTGTGACCTATAATACAAAGGTTGCTGGTTAGAATCTCGGCCAATCTTTGTGGTCTAGTAGCAAACTAAAAAACAGGACCACCCTATCCTGTGTACTGGTCTCGAACGAATGCTGTAACTAATTTTCAGATAACCACGTTGGATGGAAATTTACAGGTTCCTTCGCCGGACACAACAAAGTATCAGTTGTCACGTTCATTAACACAACTGAGATATCTTAATTAAAATATTACATTCACAGCCAGTAAAGAAAGAGAAAAGTGGAAAGAGAACCGACCCGGCATGCTGTGTAAGGAATTTCTCCAAGTGAGTTTTACTACTTAAAAATGGCTTGTATAAAACACACATAAATATATATATATATATACATAAAGATTGAATTGTTGACCTCTGGTGCAGACGAAAGTCTCGTAAGCCATGAATGAGTAAAGTCCCTGATCTAATAGAATTAGTGGTAAACTTGTGTAAACGTTTTCCAATGGGATAATAAAATTTTCTTTTATAAATTTTATTTTGAACACAATTTTTTTTTTACTTTTATAATTGTTTGCTTTTTTTTTGTTGATTTCTTTGGATTTATATAATTAATCTCGCTCTAAAATAATTTTTTATAAATTTTTTTATTTTTTATTACAAAAAATATTGAAAACATTTTTATGGTAGATCATGCTAGATCTACTTCTCAGCAAGTTTAATAACTCAACAGAATTTATAATANGATTTATATAATTAATCTCGCTCTAAAATAATTTTTTATAAATTTTTTTATTTTTTATTTAAAAAAATATTGAAAACATTTTTATGGTAGATCATGATAGATCTACTTCTCAGCAAGTTTAATAACTCAATAGAATTTATAATACTAAACGAGTTAAAATTAAATAAATAATATTAGGTATACAATTTTCAAATTATAAATACAATGTATAGTAAACATATTTCATGTGTTTTAGATGAAAGTTTTAGAATTATTTTGCCTGATAGATATATTAAAATTATTGAAAATAAAGATTTTAACATTATGAATGAGGTCATTATATTTGCTATAAAGGATTTGAAAAATAATTAAAAAAAATTAATTGAAGCATGATATTGAATTTTAAAATTAATATATTTTTATATTTATTTTATTTTTATACTTTAAAGTCAAAATTTTAACATCGCCTTAGTTACATGATGTTTTCTTAAATTGTTGTAAATTTTAGTTTCTTGAATTTTTTTTTAATATTTAAGAATTTTAGATTTTTAATATTTTGTTAAAGTTTTGAGATTTGTGAAAGTGGTCCAGCATCCGTTTCTTATATATACTGCCATATCTCTCAAAATGGCTATAATTTGGTGTATATAATAAATACGTCAATTGTCGCGAGGCACCTGCCTGGAAGCAGGCAGGTTTTTCAATAAATAAATATTGCCCTTAACAATGTAATACGTTTCTGTTCTACTATAAATAAAACGTATTTCCAATAGCATTACTTGAATTCATTTTGTGGGCATCGTGTTTATATTTCCTGACATAGAGCATACAGTTTGAAAATTTCGCATTGTGCTGTCAGATAGAGCATTTAATGAAAGTGGTATTTTTTAACGAATGTTTATCTACCGATAGTTAACCAAATTTGGTTTAATTCAGTAGTTTTCTGCCGAAGATATGACATACTATCTTAAAAATGAGAATGTATTAAGATCCGATTACATAATTTGAAGCTAAATGTGTACTATGTTTGGTGTTAATCGGCATTTCACACAGACTATCACGAAGAGATATACATAAAAACGGCCGCACGATCGCATAATACCTTTCTTCCGAGGAATTAAGGCTATAATACTGCACCATAAAACATACGCAAAGAATTCAGATTTATAATTGTAAGTGATTCCACAACTATAAATGTCAACCTTCTTCATAGGAGGATATTCCACTCAATATTGGAGGGAAAAAAAAGAGAAATTCCAAATAGATTTCTTAAAACAAAAATTGTGGAATTTGGAGACATGACCTAAATATAACTAAAATTTGGACACTATTAAATATTTAAACTCAAGAAATGCTGTATTTACTGTTTCCTAAGAACTTCGACTATATAACTAATTCACAAAAAATATGTTCCTTTAATATTGTAAAATTTTCCCGTTATAATTTAATGCGATACAAATTATATTTATTGTAAAATACATAGTAATACAAAAAACGAGTATTTCTCAAAATATATTTCTGTTTTATTAAACAGATATATGTATATATATATATATATATATATATATATATATATTTACGGGCTATTAATTAAAACAGTTTGTAGAGGTTATAGACACTAATATGAATTTCAAGCGATATAAACTGAGCTCTAAGTTTTATTTCTATCCCCAGAAAAAATCATTGCATTTATTACAATGGCGTGATATATGTGTATATACATATTTATAGTATATATACACTTACGTATATATATATATATATGTATATACAGAAGTTAGAAATGGTTGTCTCTAACACAGGTTCGTAACAGGGACACGTGGACACCTCATGCTCTTGCATTCCACATGAAGTGTTTGTCCCGTTTTTCTCTCGAAATATCCCTTTTCCCCCAAATAAAACGTCAAAATTTCCCATTTTCCCTAACAATTTCCCAAATTTCCTAAATCAATTTTTCAAAATTAATTTTTTCAAAAAAAATTTTTATGACTTCACAATGTGGCTTAATGGCTCATTATTGGGCAATGAGGGGTTGAGGGGTTTTCTTATAGTCTTCCCCTACTATACTTCATGCTCTTGCATTCCAAGCTTGGAGGGTTATATCACAGTATTCCAAAATGCGATATAAAGTTTCACTCTCGCATTCAATTGCGGCAGGGCGCCANTAGAAATGGTTGTCTCTAACACAGGTTCGTAACAGGGACACATGGACACCTCATGCTCTTGCATTCCACATGAAGTATTTGTCCCGTTTTTCTCTCGAAATATCCCTTTTCCCCCAAATAAAACGTCAAAATTTCCCATTTTCCCTAACAAAATTCCCAAATTTCCTAAATCAATTTTTCAAAATTAATTTTTTCAAAATTCTTTTTTATGACTTCACAATGTGGCTTAATGGCTCATTATTGGGCAATGAGGGGTTAAGGGGTTTTCTTATAGTCTTTCCCTACTATACTTCATGCTCTTGCATTCCAAGCTTGGAGGGTTATATCACAGTATTCCAAAATGCGATATAAAGTTTCACTCTCGCATTCAATTGCGGCAGGGCGCCATAGTAACGAAACTGATAGAGCGCATGTTAAACGCCATGCTCTTGCATTCCAATATGGGGAGGGTTATCTCAAAGTCTTCCCAAATGTGATATAAACTTCACGCTCTCGCATTCCTGGGGTACCGCAGTGATGCAACATATAGATAACATGTTCGAGAGGGTTATCTAATATTCTACCCAATTACAAAATCGATGGAGTGCCACAGTGACGCAACGGATAGATTACGTGTTCGAGAGGGTTATCTCAGAGACTTCCCAAAGTCAAAATGGACAGGGTGCCGCAGTGACGCAATGGATAGATGACATGTTCGAGAGGGTTATCACAGAGTCTTCCCAATTTCAAAATCTAAGGGGTGCTGTAGTGACGCAACTAATAGATTACATGTTCGAGAGGGTTATCTCAGAGTCTTCCCAATTTCAAAAACGATGGAGTGCCGCAGTGACGTAATTGAAAAGACAACATGTTCGAAAGGATTATCTGAGATTCTTCCAAATTTAAAGATTCATCGGGTGCCACAGTGGCGCAACAGATAGATGACATGTTCCAGGGCGTTGACTCAGAATTTTCCCAATTTCAAAAATAACAGGCAGTGATATTTAATAGATTTATATAATTATTATTCATACGGATTTATTAATAACTTTTTGCAACATCAACACTGTGATATAACACACAAATTTAAGCATCCCCCAAAATAAAATATAATTTTGCAGATTTATAAAATTATTCAAATGAATTCATTAAAAACTTTTACATTATATTCCACATAAGAAATTTTTTTTTCTCAGATCTACATAATGAATATTGAAGCATGTATAAATTTTTCAAACACTTAGTGCAGCAGCAATACTATTATTTAATACACATTGCCATTGGTACCGAGGTGGAAGAGTGGCTATACACACAGTTTCTTCGAGCGTAAAATAAATGATTCTTTAATAGTACTAAAAAATTCTTTTCTTTGGTGTACATTATAGATACTGAAGTATGAACTCTTCACTTGTGTAATATATGTGCTGGTGTAAAACTTGTTTCCTTTAGAATGTTTTTGTTCCACAGTAAAATAAGTATTCAAAAAAGTTTATTATTTACTAGCACATAATAATAGTCTGATGTTAATGTAATGGATATTGATGCACACTTGTATAAAATGTGTTGGTTGTTGCATGTTTGTAACTTGTACAGTATCTCATGTTTAATAAATATTCAAAATAAATTATTAAATACCTTTGCAGAATATTACACGAAATATTACACAATGAGATATATATATTTTCTCAGGCGTACATGTAGCATGAACATCGATGGATGAGGCCCCTTTCGTAGTGGCGTTGATAGTAGATGCTTCATCCCAAACAGATTAAACAGCGCGTTTCCAAAATCACCAGGCATTAGGTGGACGTTAAAATTGTTAGGTCCTCATACAGCATGTAGTAAGTTATTGGGACGTCGTTCTACAGTAATTTACATAAAGGAACATCTTTAAACAAAACGCATCATTCACCTGCACGAACGATGTGAAGTTAACTGTGCATCATTAAAAACTTATTAGGTCCAGCCGCGGCAACATGAGCGTTCAAAGCGTCAGATTGCAACACAGCCTATCTTAAATACCCCAAAATTTTAACAAAGAATTATAAATAGAAATAATGCAGATTAAAATATTTGCTTAGCAGTATAATGGCGGTTGTCGCGCAGCAAACTAAACTTCCTGTATGTAACAGTAACATCGACAAAGAGGAAACAAACACATTAAAATAGTGGCACGGAAAATTATTACCAGGAAGAGTTCGAGCTATTATATGCAGCCCGTACAGTTCAGGAAAAATATGCGCATTTGTCAGTCTGTTTAGAGGAACCAAAGGTTATCAAACTCGAGAACGTTTACTTATAGTCGAAATCTTTACACCAGCCTAAGTTTTTACGTCTAGAACCCCTTTATCAAAAAATAATCGGTTATACAACGAGACGAAGCATTACCGAACTCTGCATTTATTTTCGATGATGTTGGCTCTTGAGGAAGGTAAACTCTTGNCATGAGCGTTCAAAGCGTCAGATTGCAACACAGCCTATCTTAAATACCCCAAAATTTTAACAAAGAATTATAAATAGAAATAATGCAGATTAAAATATTTGCTTAGCAGTATAATGGAGGTTGTCGCGCAGCAAACTAAGCTTCCTGTATGTAACAGTAACATCGACAAAGAGGAAACAAACACATTAAAATAGTGGCACGGAAAATTATTACCAGGAAGAGTTCGAGCTATTATATGCAGCCCGTACAGTTCAGGAAAAATATGCGCATTTGTCAGTCTGTTTAGAGGAACCAAAGGGTATCAAACTCGAGAATGTTTACTTATAGTCGAAATCTTTACACCAGCCTAAGTTTTTACGTCTAGAACCCCTTTATCAAAAAATAATCGGTTATACAACGAGACGAAGCATTACCGAACTCTGCATTTATTTTCGATGATGTTGGCTCTTGAGGAAGGTAAACTCTTATTGCATCTTACAATAAAGAGTGAGTTATAACTTCGTCTGGACCACATGGCAGAGGAGTGTCTGTTCGCATATAGTTAACGATACACCTCCCCAGAATATTACATTCGATCATTTGCTGTCATCACTTGTACGTCGTTGGGTTGTGGGCAAGCAGTCAATGCGCTATACCATCGCACTGTTCGCTGTACGTTCTTGGTGCGTCAGTGGTCTCGCCATCACAGAGATAGTTTATACAGTTGTTACCAGGCGTTACACTGCTGTAGGCTGTCTCTGGACGAAATGGCATTTTCATCTTCAACTCAATGGTGTCGACTGGCAGGGTAGACACAGCTTATATAGCTGTCGTACTCTACTGTGATATAGCGTCAGTGCTTCTTGAAGAATAATAGTCTTATATGTGCATAAATATCGTACATTATCTTGCAACATTTACACTTGCTATGACATATTATTTCGCCCTCTACAGTCGTACTGCCGATTTCTGCTTCAACACTCCCGTTGAAGCAAGCTTCGCATATACATAGTTTCAATTGAAGACGCAACATACCATAGCATCGCAGGGTAGAATGTATGTGGTGCCACATTCTTCCAGTGTGCTCGTATGTATGTGATCTGCTCATTATTTGGTCCAGCGATATGGTAATCCAGTATCAACTTCCCGCAAGATAAATTTCATGTTCTTGTTTTCATCGCATAGTTCAGTAATGTCTTCCCTGTTTGTATGTACTGCGAGTATATGGCTATGTTAAGGTAGTTCGATCTTGGGCCTGAGATTGTAGACGGCACACTGGTCGGACCAGTAGCAGGGAAGAATTTCATAATAGAAATTATCACAAATGCCATGATAACGCCCAAAATGATGTTCAGAGTCAAATATTTGTACTTGCTCGTGTTCAAGCTCTGGTTTAAACACAACTCTTCTATATCCGGTAAAGTATTTCTCGTACATATTTGCACCTTCCGGGAGAAATTTTATTAGTTTTCTCTTCAACGAAACACTACTGNTTCTCGTACATATTTGCACCTTCCGGGAGAAATTTTATTAGTTTTCTCCTCAACGAAACACTACTGCAGCTGTACATGCTGCTCTTCTTATATTGTAGCCAGGTACGCCTCGCAGGTTAACAGCGAACACATTGTATTCCACATAATTTTACCTCTGTGCATGTAGTTGTATGATGGTCTCTGGTACAGCACTCGGTACAGCGGGTAATTACACTACCAGTGTCATAGCAATACATGTTTGTTGTAAACGTCGTTTAACAATCTGTATGGTTTGCGCTCTTCAAAATAAATGTCTGCAACNGCAGCTGTACATGCTGCTCTTCTTATATTGTAGCCAGGTACGCCTCGCAGGTTAACAGCGAACACATTGTATTCCATGTAATTTTACCTCTGTGCATGTAGTTGTATGATGGTCTCTGGTACAGCACTCGGTACAGCGGGTAATTACACTACCAGTGTCTTAGCAATACATGTTTGTTGTAAACGTCGTTTAACAATCTGTATGGTTTGCGCTCTTCAAAATAAATGTCTGCAACNTTAGCAATACATGTTTGTTGTAAACGTCGTTTAACAATCTGTATGGTTTGCGCTCTTCAAAATAAATGTCTGCAACAGGTGAATTTCCTTCTTCACAGAATGTTCTGGAACTTGATGTGTGTCCAGATAATGTTATGGGCGATGATACAATCAATAGTTTACACGACGAATCAGTATGGTGGTCATCCATTGTATTGCCTTGCTTCAAAAATTTCAATGCTTGCTGTCTTGTGTCAAATAAAGGTGTGTTACCTTTACATATTGCAGTATGCTTCTTTAGATTGTCACCTCTTCCAAATGTCGCACCGCACATATTACATGATAGTATTCTGGAGGCTGGTTTCTATTGACATTCACTCTGTTCATGTCGTCTTGCAGTGCAAATTTTACTGAATGTCTTGTCACAGTAACTGCATTGTTTTTCATGTAATTGTTGAACACTTGGAGAAATTTTGCATATAGGTAAACATATCATTTTTCGATTGCATGTTCTCCAAACTTTTCATAATCTTCAAATATATGACAACTTAAACAAGTGTACCACTACATGAAGTGCAGACTCATCCCCTCTGCGGACTCCTCTTCCGCAGACTCGTATTTTCTGCAGACTCCTTTATTCTGCAGACTCCTCCGTCCTGCATACTCCTCCCCTCTGCGGACTCCTCTTTTATGCAGAATCCTCTTGTCTGCAGACCCCTCTTTTCTGCAAACTCCACTTTTCTGCAGACTCCTGCCCTCTGCGGACTCCTCTTTTCTGCAAACTTCTCCCCTCTGCGAACTCCTCACATTTGCGTACACTGCTACCTTCACACAGTAGTGTTGCTGTAAACGATAGCTTAGCAACTATGTGAATTTCTGTGGTTAATCTGATTTATACCCGCATTCTGCAGGTCGAATACGAAGTTAGGTTGCAATTTTCTCTCTAGTGATAAGAGGGAAATATACATGTGGTTGAAGTAAAATTGGATCTCAACAACAGCTGATAAATAATTTATAAAGTCCAACTGGTTTATATTTCACATCGTCATCAGCAGACTTGGAGGTCAAACTTGCATTCTCGATGCTCTGGATAGTTGTAGCAACTGCGTTTATCACCTTACATGATAGCATCGTATGTTTGTTGTTCACATCTTTTATCGATCTGTATAGCTCGCACTATTCATAGTAAATGCTTACAACACTGGTAATATTCCTTATTTAAACTAGGTTAAGGTTTTTGCAGGTTNTCTTCATAGCAAATGCTTACAACACTGGTAATATTCCTTATTTAAACTAGGTGAAGGTTTTGCAGGTTGTCGTACAGGACATTCTCGATTGCATGTCCTCAATCTACATACATCTATTTGCCATGTGACGTAAGTAAATTTGTTTTCAACTGTAGCTGATGTATCTTATATAATGTCCAACCAGAACCCTTTCCCATATATTCTTCTTCCTCGTGACAAATTCCTTTATACTAGCTTCAACACTGTCTTCAATTTCGTTTTTTTTATACATAGGCACATTCGAGGTCTTGAAGGCTCTCTTGCTATATTCATCTTCGTGTGGTTTTGGTTTGGTATATTTACAGTCCAACCATATATTACATTTTTTTGCACCTTCTTTTTCCATCTCGCATGTAAGTTGATCTATAATATTCTGTTTCATATGCTTGAGATATGTACAAANTTTGCACCTTCTTTTTCCATCTCGCATGTAAGTTGATCTATAATATTCTGTTTCATATGCTTGAGATATGTACAAATATCGCTCACCATGTCTGATGAATAAGATGCAACATACGTCTACATAATACCTCGGAATGCAGATTCTTTCAGTATGAATCAATTCTCATTTGTTAAGTTTCCATCAGATACAGGTGTAGGAGCTTTATATCTACACATTTTGTATGGTTGATTTACGACTCGCGACGTAGTTTTACCTGATGGGCATGTATTTCGAGTGGCATGCTGTCTTAAACACCTGTTACTTCATAACATGGGAATTCACGACCACATTTATAGCACAAGTAGTATAGTAAGCCCATTGCGTCTTCTTCAAACATTTTCCAGATTTCTCGTTTTGACGAGTACTGCAACTTTTACTAAAGGTCTTGCTACAGTAGTGACATGAATATCTTCATGCCTGTGGTAAACGGTTCATGTCCAGGTCTGATGTTGACGATGATGGTGACAGCGCACTGGTATCATATGCAGCAGGTGTCTGTCCTTCACATGTTGTTTCGGATGTAGGAAATACACTACGTCTCTTAGCTGGCACAGGAGAGAGTTCCTCACATGTTGCAAGATGTCTTTTTAAGTTATCGCGTCGTGCAATTGAGACTTGCACTGTTCACATAATAAGCTAGATTTCTTCGTGTTCATAGAACAAGCAGTTTCCTGTCGTCGGGCATGACAGCTCTTAGTAAATGGTTTCTTGCAGAAACAGTACAAATGACTTTCTGGTGTATATTCCATCTTCGCTCGAGACGATGTATACTCTTCGAATAACAACTAAGGCTATTCCATCAATTTTACATATATGTGTGCATATCTTCTTATTTAATCACTAGGATTTATTTTTAATGCGTTCTGTAAACACATATTNATTTTACATATATGTGTGCATATCTTCTTATTTAATCACTAGGATTTATTTTTAATGCGTTCTGTAAACACATATTTAGCTAATGTTTGTTCACCGCCACATGCAGTTTTACATCTCTCTTATCGACGTGCGTTACTACTTTTACAAAATATTTTACCGCATTTGCGACAATGTTTCCCACGCATTGGTGAAGGATTGTGTTCATTGTTCACATGAAGGTCAGAAGTTGGTGATGAAGGTGTATCAATACTTCGTACAGCAGATATCTGATCGTCACAAATGTGTAATGTTGACAATGCACTGTTTTCCTTAGCATGTAGAGGAACAAGGTCTTTGCACTTTATGATATGTGTGTTTAAACTATCTGTACGAGTGAATACACCTTGTCATATATGACATCGGTAGCTTGTGCGACTAAGATTCAGCTTGCATTTATGCTTTATATATGTCTTTGCATTGCACTAATATGGAAATGTACTGTTACAGTAGTGGCATGGATGTCTAGGAGATGTACTGTTACAGTAGTGGCATGGATGTCTAGGAGATGTACTGTTACAGTAGTGGCATGGATGTCTAGGAGATGTACTGTTACAGTAGTGGCATGGATGTCTAGGAGATGTACTGTTACAGTAGTGGCATGGATGTCTAGGAGATGNATTTTACATATATGTGTGCATATCTTCTTATTTAATCACTAGGATTTATTTTTAATGCGTTCTGTAAACACATATTCAGCTAACGTCTCTGCACCGCTACATGGCGTTTTACATCTCTCATGTCGACGTGCGTTGCTACTTTTACAAAATATTTTACCGCATTTGCGACAATGTTTCCTACATGTTGGTGAAGGATTGTGTTCATTGTTCACATGAAGGTCAGAAGTTGGTGATGAAGGCGTATCAATACTTCGTACAGCAGATATCTGATCGTCACAAATTTGTAATGTTGACAATGCACTGTTTTCCTTTGCATGTAGAGGAACAATGTCTTTGCACTTTATGATATGTGTGTTTAAACTATCTGTACGAGTGAATACACCTTGTCATATATGACATCGGTAGCTTGTGCGACTAAGATTCAGCTTGCATTTATGCTTTATATATGTCTTTGCATTGCACTAATATGGAAATGTACTGTCACAGTAGTGGCATGGATGTCTAGGAGATGTGACCGATCCGTCCGTTGTTTTCATAGTAGGGTACGTTGCCTTAAATGATGTTGATGGTTCGGATTTTTCTTCTGCATATATCTCACCATCAAAAGTTTCTTTTATTCTAAGTAAGTACTGATTGATCTGTGTAGAAAGGAGAACTTTGCATGTTGCGCTATGTCTTTTTAAGCTATCGAGTCTTCGAAAATATGATTTGCACTTTTCTCATGATAAGATAATGCATTTCTTATTTTGTTGGCAGCCTGTCTCGTGTCGACGAGCATTGCAACTTTTAGAAAAAGTCTTCTCACAGTAGCAACACAAAAAACTTTCTCGATTATTTCCCATTGTAAAATTTTGGCACATTTCCCACCGAAGCTACAGTTCTGGTCGTTGGTGGAAATTATGCAGCTTTCCGGCGCACGCCTGATGACCTATAATAAACTGGTTAAAGGCTCTACGGACGACCTTTATCAATTGGAAAATATTTTTTGCTATCACTAGGAAACTGCACGCATCGTTCCATCAATGCGAACATATTTCTTTAAATCTGTCAAATTGCATATCACTATTTACTTGGTCCGAGTATATGTGACGTAAATTCAGGTCGCCCATTTGGAATGGGGCTAGGAAATTAGAATTGTCACTTAGAATCTGTTTAGGCATACTCGAATTTGTTTGGCATAGGTAAATAACATCCACTGCCATATACCGTCTCATACTGAAATATTGTTGGATATTTGTTTGTTTTTCGCATGCAACATTGTCGAAAATAAACACAGAGTTCGGTAATGCCTCGTCTGGTTGTGTAACCGATTCATTTTCACTAAAGGGGAAATAGCACCGTCCTGCAACAGCTTGCCATATCTGTGCTAGACGTTAATACTTTGGCTGGTGTAGAGATTTCGAATTTAAGTAAATGTTTTCGAACTTGATACCGTTTGGTTCCTCTAAAAAGACTGACAAGTGCAAAGTATTTCCTGAATTAGACGGGCCATATATAACAGCTCGAACTGTTCCCGGTAATAATTTTCCATGCCGTGATTTTAATGTGCTGGTTTCCTCTTTGTCGATGTTACTATTACGTGCTGGAAGCCTAGTTTTCTACATGACAACATCCATTATACTGCTATGCAAATCTGTTAATCTGCATGATTTCTATGTCTATTACTTTGTTAAAAAATTTTGGGGTGCGTAAGGTAGGCTGTGTTACAATCTGATGCTTTGAACGCTCGTGTGTTGCCACGACTGGACCTAATAATTTTTTTAACTATGCGCAGACAACTTCACATCTTTCGTGGCGGGAAAGAATTTTTTTTTTTTTAAGAAGTGCCTTTGGGTAATTGACTGTAGAACGACGTCCCAATTACTTGACTACCTGCTGTGTGAGGACATAACTATTTCTTAACGGCCACCTTATGGCTGGTGATTTTGGAAACGTGCTGTTTATCTGTTTGGGATGAAGCATCTACTATCAACACCACTACCAAAGGGGCCTCATCTACCGATGTCTATGCTACTTGTATGCCTGAGAAAATATAGTTAACCTGGTGTTATATACTGCACAGGTATTTAATAATTTTTTATGAGTATTAATTAAACATGAAATACTGTACAAGTTATACACATGCACCAACCAACACATATTATACAAGAGTGCTTCAATTTCCATTACTTTAACTTAAGACAAATATTAAGAGCTATTAAATGTAAAATTTTTTTTAAATACTCATTTTACTGTGGAAAGAAAATCTTGTAAGGGAAACAAGTTATACACCAGCGCATATATATCACAAGTTAAGAGTTCATACTTCAATATCTATCATGTACACCTGAGTAAAAAAATATGTAGCACTATTAAAGAATTACTTATTTAACTCTGGAAGAAACTGTGTGTATAGCCACTCTTCCACCTCGGCACCAATGGCAATGTGTAATAAATAATAGTATTGCTGCTGCACTAAGTGTTGGATAAATTCATACATGCTTCAATATTCATTATGTACATCTGAGAAAAAAAAAATTATCCTATGGCGGAATATACTGTAAAGGTATTTAATGAATTCATATGAATGATTTTATAAACCTGTAAAAACTATTTTACGTTGGGGGATACTAAAATTTGTGTATTATATCACAGTTTTGATGCTGCAAAAATGTATTATAAATTCGTATGAATAAAAATGACGTAAACCTGATAAATAACACCGCCCATTGTTTTTTAAATATGGAAAACTCTGAGATAACCCTCCCGAACATGTCATTCATCCATTGTGTCACTGCGGCACCCCGTCGATTTTTCAATTGGTAAGTGACTGAGATAACCCTCTCGAACATGACATCTTTATTTGTGCCACTGTGGCAGCTGTCGATTTTGAAATTGGGAAGACTCTGAGATAACCATCTCGATTATGTCATCTATCCATTGCGTCACTGTGGCATTCCATTGATTTTGGAATTGGGAAGACTATGAGATAACCCTCTCGAACATGTCATTTATCCATTGCATCACTGCGACACCCTGTCCATTTTTAAATTGGGGAGACTCTGAGATAACCCTCTCGAACATTTCATCTATCTGTTGCATCATTGTGGTACCCCGGGAATGCGAGAGCCAGAAGTTTAACATGCGTTTTGTCCTCTACGTCACCGCGGCACCCCACCGAAAGGGAATGCGAAAGCATGAAGTTTATATGGCATTTGGGAATATTGTGAGATAACCCTCCCAGATTGGAATGCAAGAGCATGGCATTTAATTTGCTCTCTATCCGTTGTGTCACTGCGGCGCCCCGCCACAATGGAATGCGAGAGCGTGAAGTTTATATCAAATTTGGGAAAACTCTTAGATAACCCTTCCCACCTAGAATGCAAGAGCAGGAAGTATGCTAGTGGTAGACTATGAGAAAACCCCTAAACTCCAGAACCCCTTTTTGTCCAAAAATGAGTCATTGAGCCACATTGTGGAGTCATTGAAAAATGTATTTTAAAAAAAAATTTTGAAAAAAGTTTTGGGAAATTCGGGGATTTTTTTAGGGAAATAAGGATTTTTTTTGGCAGGACACTGGCGAAATAAGGGATATTTCGAAGGAAAACGGGAAAAACACGTAATGTGGAATGCAAGATCATGAGGTGTCCCTGTGTCTCTGTCATGAACCTGTGTTTGAAACAATCATTTCTAACTACTATTTAAAGTTATCACAATTTCGTAGATTTTTTATTTTATATGCCAGTGATACATTAAGAAAATCGCATTATTGACTAATTTGTTGCCGCAATATTTCTTGTTTAAGAGCGGATCCAAAATAATAAATTTAGGTATGCTGTTGCTACACCACAAAAGCGAGACTGATGGTGACTTCCGTACAGAGCAGTTGTCCAAGTCACGAGAATGAAACAATGACATGAATGTTTGTTCAGGATTGGTTTGTTATCTGACACCTGATTTTATAATAATTTTTGCAACTTTAACATATTCCAATTGTCAGTCAACGTATTTTAAAATTCTGAGCGCTTATTTTATCGAACACGATGGTAACCATGGGACAAGGCACGTGATTTCGACATTTCTATTCTCAAATTAGATGTTGGAATTTAATAATGTGTTAATGCGCATATGGTATATACTCTATATTTCCCCTGCTTCCTAGGAGGAACACAGATCCGGAAATTTAAATAACTACATATTCTCCTTCGAAAACCGAATAAGACGAAGAAAGCCGTATTGAAATTTCACAAGTGCGTTTGCGAACTGAGGACTCAAGATTCCAGATAAGGGCGATAACTTCTGTGAAAAATTAAACCCTGCTGATGTGAACCTATGTAAGAATGTTTACAACAGTATACAGACTGAGTATAAAAGAATGCCTCAAATTTTAAGGTCTATAATATCAAAACCAAACAACCTACAACCTTGATTGGCAAATCAAATGAACCGTGGAACCGTGATGTTTGTTTACCATACATTCATAAATGTTCAATGTGACCACCATGAGCGGCCCGAACGACATCTAAGCGATAATGAAACTCGTTCCATGCTCTTGTCAACGTCTCCGGTGTTNAAGCGATAATGAAACTCGTTCCATGCTCTTGTCAACGTCTCCGGTGTTACGGTTTGGATGGCATTCGTAACTCTCGGTTTGAGGTGGTGAGGGGGTAGCGAGCTCGCATTCATGNGACATGAATGTTTGTTCAGGATTGGTTTGTTATCTGACACCTGATTTTATAATAATTTTTGCAACTTTAACATATTCCAATTGTCAGTCAACGTATTTTAAAATTCTAAGCGCTTATTTTATCGAACACGATGGTAACCATGGGACAAGGCACGTGATTTCGACATTTCTATTCTCAAATTAGNCATGGGACAAGGCACGTGATTTCGACATTTCTATTCTCAAATTAGATGTTGGAATTTAATAATGTGTTAATGCGCATATGGTATATACTCTATATTTCCCCTGCTTCCTAGGAGGAACACAGATCCGGAAATTTTAATAACTACATATTCTCCTTCGAAAACCGAATAAGACGAAGAAAGCCGTATTAAAATTTCACAAGTGCGTTTGCGAACTGAGGACTCAAGATTCCAGATAAGGGCGATAACTTCTGTGAAAAATTAAACCCTGCTGATGTGAACCTATGTAAGAATGTTTACAACAGTATACAGACTGAGTATAAAAGAATGCCTCAAATTTGAAGGTCAATAATATCAAAACCAAACAACCTACAACCTTGATTGGCAAATCAAATGAACCGTGGAACCGTGATGTTTGTTTACCATATATTCATAAATGTTCAATGTGACCACCATGAGCGGCCCGAACGACATCTAAGCGATAATGAAACTCGTTCCATGCTCTTGTCAACGTTTCCGGTGTTACGGTTTGGATGGCATTCGTAACTCTCGGTTTGAGGTGGTGAGGGGGTAGCGAGCTCGCATTCATGNTTCCGGTGTTACGGTTTGGATGGCATTCGTAACTCTCGGTTTGAGGTGGTGAGGGGGTAGCGAGCTCGCATTCATGTGATGGTGAAGGGGACGGTCTGATGCTTCCTTTATGGTGAGCCACCGCATTGGCACCTAGCTGTTCGTGGATATCTGAACGAGACGTTGCCACAACGTTGGATTGGTCGAGGAGCAGCTGATGACCGGGCTCTTCATCACTGGCCTCCAAGAAGCCCGGATCTTACCCCGTGCAATTTTTTTCTATAGGGTTACATAAAGGATGTGTTTTGTCCACCATTGCCAGCCAAAATTGACGACCTCAAAACGAGAATTACGCATGCCCTCCAAACCGTAACACCGGACATGCTGACAAGAGCGTGGAACAAGTTTGATTATCGCATAGATGTCATTCGGGCCGCTCATGGTAGTCACACTGAACATTTATGAATGTATGGTAAACAAACTTCACGGTTTCACGGTTCATTTGATTGGTCAATCAAGGTTTTAGGTTGTTTGGTTTGGATATTTTAGGGCTTTGATGTTGGGGTATTCTTTTATACTCTTTCTCTATATTTGGCCATAGCATACCTGGCCTGCATTCTGTCGTTCCTGGTAAAACTGCTGTGTTTGAGTGTGCTTCTTCATTCTGTTGTCCGATTTCATTTCTACATATTTTTTTCAGCTTTGTTCTAATTTTTCAAGCAGTTTTCTAGCCTATGTTGTTTTCTATGTGGTATGTATTTATATCGTAACGTGTTGCTGTCCTGTTTTTTTATTCTATTCCCTTTTGAAATTTTACAGTGTTGTATAGATATATTTATTTTCTCGTCCATAGGTAACTTGACTTATTTAAGTAATTTTTTCGTGTTCTGTCCTGTTTTTCCATAGCAGACATCTGCATCGCAATAACGAATGTCAAAATATCAAAATATCAAAATGTCAAAATATCACCCTCATTGCACTATTCATTCAAAGATCACACTACTATCCCTTTCGCTGTGAATTAAGTCCGAAATTTTACCTTCCGCCACATGCAGTGTGCTGAGACTAATATAGTGTTGCGGGACTCTAAAATATTTTTTTCTTCTTTCATATGCTAAAAATTAATTATTTTTTAATAATGAGTTCATTATTTAGAGTATTGAAAATTAGTTTTAGAATAAATCATTTTCTCTCAGTGTACGTACAATTTCGTAAAATTTTAAACAAGGATTGGCAATACAAAACAGAGTTAATTACACCTGGATGTCTACGAATACAGATTTTTATAATTTAGAACAGAAAATTCTATAGTAAGTATTAAATATTTCACAGCCGATATCAGAATGAGAAATTATTAGTGGCCATAAAGTTAATAGCACTATTTCTAGTTTGTGATTAATTAAACACTTTTTCGAATACACTGAAAAATAATATGCTTCCTATCCCCATAAGTGCGAAGTTTTATGCAACCATGAACTGACATATTTAAAGTAATGCTGGCAGCAAACTGTGAAAAGAAAAATAAAGATTCAAGTTTCTCTGTAAGCGTGATATTGAAAAGAGTCGTAGCTGAAATTATTATTTTATCCATATTATTACCAGAACTACCCCGCTTTGCCCATGTTAAAGAGGACACTGAGATAAACGACCCATTTGTAGGAGTTTCCAACCCAATGGGAGGTCCAAGTAAATTTTGGCCTACATGGTATTTAAAGTTGCATACTGAAGGGTATCCCGGCCAAATTTGGTTCAGATCCGTTGAACAGGGTTTTATGGAGATCAAAATTCCTTACACAAATACACATATTCATAAAAACTTTGAAATGTATGTACATTATATAGATAGACACAAGTATTCGAATGTGCGAAGTAAGANACACATATTCATAAAAACTTTGAAATGTATGTACATTATATAGATAGACACAAGTATTCGAATGTGCGAAGTAAGATAACGTTTGCATTTAAAAAATTTGCATAGAGTCGCGTGCCTGAGAAATGTATAACCGAACATTGTAAACACTATTTGCGTAAGGTGGAAAGACACAGAAGGGGTGGAAAAAAAATTGGTTGTCTGTAAAGTCGGTTTACTGACGATAGTTGAACGTGACAACGTCTTAAGAAAATACTGATGGAATGGTAGCATTGTTTGAGTCATTACAGAATTTTACTGCATTATCAGTAATTGTTCGAAGTGTGTGTCCACGAAGTCGAATGTATTCGTTACGGATATCTCTTGTTGTCTGTGAATCGTTTCCCTCCCGTCCGTGTTTAAACCGAAATGGAGCATCTTTTTCGGTGATAATATGCAAGCCTTCTAAACTTGTTACCCGACTCAGCGCCACGTACACCAACTGTTGCGGTTGCTTGGATGAGTATTTATAAACAATGACAGCAAACGTCCCACCTTGTGACTTGTGAATAGTGATGGCACAAGCAGGAACGCAAGGAAACTGTTTTCGTTTGCATTTTATAGTTTTTGTTAGTGTAATGTTTACTATTTTCTTATAAACTGGTACCCAGTTTGTAGACAAAGTATTTGGCTTGCTTTGCACGTGAGGTCGACATTTAACTTTGGCTGTGGTTCCTGTTGTTTCTTCTGAAACTTCAAGCCTTACATGGAACGCCTCAGAGCGAGGTAACGCCGCATGAGTCATGTTTTTTCGTGCGTGCAGCCGGCTCTATCGATTTATAAGACGTTGTCACGTCAAAAACAAAATAAGCACGGCTCTGAAAAATTAACCATTATAGCGGAATAGCCATTCACTGGTTGCTGGGGACTGCNCAAAAACAAAATAAGCACGGCTCTGAAAAATTAACCATTATAGCGGAATAGCCATTCACTGGTTGCTGGGGACTGCGTGGAAAGACAACGTGTTGCTTCCATTTGTGCTCACATAGCTTTACTCCGAATTCATTTTAAATTGAAGCGTGTGGCTATTACATAACAAAAAGTTTTTCTCTGTTGCGTAAGATCTTTTGAACANGAATTCATTTTAAATTGAAGCGTGTGGCTATTACATAACAAAAAGTTTTTCTCTGTTGCGTAAGATCTTTTGAACACCTCGTCAGAATCTACACTTCTTCCTACCTTATATCTTTTCATACGCAATTAAAAATTAACACTGCCGTAAGCGATAACTGGCAGGAACGTAAATCTGCCACCAGCATGGCACCCATGTCAACCCTGCTTTTAATGCAAACACTGTGTAGATGTTGTGTTGTATATTTGTATAGATGTCACATTGCTTTGACAGCTGTTTTCGATTTCTTCTAAATTCTTTTGANAGATGTTGTGTTGTATATTTGTATAGATGTCACATTGCTTTGACAGCTGTTTTCGATTTCTTCTAAATTCTTTTGAGTGTTATAAGGAAGGTACTTAAATATTTTAGTCATCAAAGTTATCATTTGAGAGTGAAGGTTCTCGCGGATAGAACTTGGTTAACAATTTTTGCCCTCACAGTTGCACTTTCTCCGCGGCCGGGGCGTGTGAATGGAGTCGTAAGGAAGACAGAGTGAGAAGTGACCGGTGTCCGGAGAGCGCAGTGACTCTGCCATCTGCCCGTGCTCGAGGGGAGTGAATATATAGTGAAAGGGGTTGGCGGGGCACGGGCGCGGGCGCGCCCAGGCATAAAGGAAGAAATAGAGTGGCGCGGCCGAGAACTCCAGGAGTAAGGAATTGAATTGCGCGGCATTACCGTGGGCGTCGATCACACAGCCTCCCCTAGCGATCCCACNTAAAGGAAGAAATAGAGTGGCGCGGCCGAGAACTCCAGGAGTAAGGAATTGAATTGCGCGGCATTACCGTGGGCGTCGATCACACAGCCTCCCCTAGCGATCCCACTTCGAGCAGTGCTCCATTCAGAGGCGAGCAGCGGAATAACGACCGCAGGTTGATCTCGCGAGTAGGCTGCTGCAGCCCCCTGCGTCTCTTCTCGTCTATGTGCTGCGACATGTGGTGTTCTGTCCACGTTCCACTTTGCCTGCACCACCTCTGGACGTTTCGGTTAAGAAATACCACACCTCTACGTTTAGCCTACTCAAATGAGTAATCTGATATGTATAATGTTTTACATGTACGACTGCATATAATTAAAATGAGAAGATAAAGAAAACCAAATTGAGATTTGTCGTTTCGCATTAATAAAATATTCGTATTTCCCGAATGCATTTCAAAACAGATGAATATCATCCAGGTGACATACACTACGAAAAATTATATTAAAGGCAAGTTTTTGGATTAATATTGCGGTTCAGGTAGGAAGTTTTCTCTCAACGAAAGTATTTTAAATGTTTATTTCTATAATTTATTCACTGGTTTGTTTGCATAGCAAATTCTAATTTAAAGCTATGGAAAAACCTGTGTAATTATATTAGTCTTTATTAATAATTCAAGTCCAAATGTATTTTAAATTAGTTAATTTAAACGTAAGAATATACAGTGCAGTAATGATTAGTATTTCGGCTGTCACTACAAGGGGTGTAAATTAGAATCCCATCCCCTCCTCCGGTACCATATGATTTTCATGTCGTATAATGTGTTTAATAGTGAAGTGAAGGAAATTTAAAAACAAAGAAAGTTGAGNGGTACCATATGATTTTCATGTCGTATAATGTGTTTAATAGTGAAGTGAAGGAAATTTAAAAACAAAGAAAGTTGAGAATGATGCTAAAAGCAATTATTTTTAAGCCACAGTGTTTGTCAAATGGTAGAAGTATGGCAAGCCATCAGTAGGCCATTGCTGTTGTATTTGTGTTCACCACACCTGGGCCAGTTACGGGCAGAGTATGGCTAGTTAGTGGTGCCATTTCAAGTTCACCAATGGTGCCGGGTGCATGCCAGCTGTTGACCAAATTTTGCTGGCGTGGCATCCTACTGTAAACAAGAAGTGGCCATATGTGTTTTGCTGCATGGGTATCTCCCAAAATTGCTGTGTTGGTTATGGCTTGCACTGATTCCCCACCTTTGTCGGCTAGCGATGTGAGGGTAGTAAGATACTGCTGCTGATGAAATTCCTGTCATTCCTTCTGTCATGCCCACGTATTCTGTTTCATTTCATTCTCGACACTGTTCATTCTCTCATTTATACTGTAAATTTTCTCGTCCACACTGTCAATTATTGTATTCAAAATTTCACTAATGCCTTCTATTTTTCTATCTACGTTCTCATTGACGCTGTTTACAGTTTCAACCACACTTTATTTAACACTACTAATTTGGGTATTTACAGTTTTATTTACTATACTAACTTAGTTATTTACATTTTCTTTCAAACTATTTACACTTGCGTTCACACTTACCATCTGACTGTCAAGTTCCTCAACTAATGCTCGCAGTCCTTCCAGTTGTGCAGACATTTTTCTAGTTAGCAGGCACTGCGTTACTTGTATATAACAGTCTTAATTTCTCAGCATACAGCAAGAAAAATTACTTAATTAGTTTTAATATCACTAATTTATAGACTATTACCAAACTTGAATTGCAATAGATTAATTAATAATGTCTCCATCCCACTCCTGACACCAGTGTTACATTAATGTCTTAGTTAGTGAGGGATGGAGGTCTTAATAAAAATAAAACAACAACATTTCATTTCTAATTTATTCACGCATTTANCCTTAGTTAGTGAGGGATGGAGGTCTTAATAAAAATAAAACAACAACATTTCATTTCTAATTTATTCACGCATTTACAGAATTAAATTATCTATCTCCACTCTTACAATTTTTTTTTTCTATGTAACCGCTTAGAGAATCTTGGGCAGAAAGCCACTAGAAAATACTTCAGAAAATGTAGTAACTCAATAGAACCAGAGTCAGCTCAGCGCGCCGCTAAAGGGATTATCGTATCGGCTCGCTTTTTGTAACAAATACGCGTTTCGCATGGCTGTCGTTCAAAACATTTCATTGACTAACAAGTCATTCATGAAGATGACAGCACAAGAAATTGTAACTAAATATTATTTTGTAATTTACGTATAAGAGATGGCCTTGTCAGATTTATTCTACCATGACACTTGTATTGACTGTAAAATTCTATAGTTTACCGTACACCAACACAGCTCTCTTTCATTTCTTTTATCNACCATGACACTTGTATTGACTGTAAAATTCTATAGTTTACCGTACACCAACACAGCTCTCTTTCATTTCTTTTATCGTATTATTCAGGCTGCCACCTCATTTTCCACTACAACCGGTAGTATGTCAGTTACTGAAGAACTTTGACATACAATAATTGTGATTTCGGCCATCTGTCGCATGTACTGCTTTGAATGTTTTCTTTCAACTTCTTTGACTGGTTCTACAAAGAAAAGACTCCCTCCATCGCCCTGGGATCTTTTTAGTCGATCTGTTTCGAAATCAGTACCGGATAATAAGCAGTGCTGGAGAAAATTAAATAATGACTCACTGCTGTACTGACACACATAACGTGGGTCATAAAGTATGTAGAAAATCCAGCAGTTCGTCACCGAAGCCATCCTCACATTGAAGACTTGAAGACTTGCACGACGCAGAGTCTCTATCGTCTTCGAAACTCTAACAGTATTTTGTGTACCACCACAATTAAAATATTTCGTTTTCTTGTAACTGATGCAACTAAGTCCTGCAACAAAGTGAATAAAAATAATTACGGTATACTTTAGATGAAACACATAAACTTGTGCAACAACATTGCATTAAAAAACCAAAATAAAGAAAGCAAAACTAGGAAGCGAACACATTATATTAATATCAGTAACATTGGAAGAGTTTATATGACCCACTACTTATTAAAAACTTCAATCGAAATGTTACATTGCACTACTTCGTGGCCATCTTAAACGCCGCAATTTTTACAGAAACTTTTAAGCTCTAGTGTCTGGAACTAAATTGTTTTGTAATCAGCAGATAAAGACTTATAGGAACCAACAAGAAATATTGTTTATGTACGAAAAATAATTAAATGGCTTTCTAGTGTGTACTATAGTGAATACTGCTACCTTGCGGTAACGGGCGAAACTTGTTGCTAAGGTTAACTAACCCGTTCTGTGAGAGAATAGAGATAGGTCAGAATTTATTGAGTGTGCTATGATGGTTTGAAGTTTTTGCTGTGTAACAAATATAATTGTTTACAACAACAATGGTATGTAGTACTGATATTTTTGCCACACTACAGAAACTCATTGTAACACAGTTTTATAGTTATAATTTACAAGTCCAGTTGAAAATATTGTTTTCATGACAACGTCTGCCATATATCTCCGTATACTTGCCGCAATATATATCTCCCTTGCTGTTGTCTTATTAACGCACTGTGAGATATTAGGAATATCAGAAATGTTCTTGTAACCTTGTAACATTACGAAACATGATACAACCTTCTTTTTGTTACAGATGTCACCAAAAAAGCGTAAACAGTAGTCCAAAGAAAACATAAAGAATGAAATTAAAATATGATATTAAAACCATAAATGAGAACAAGCCATGACTAGCTGTTTTAACATATTAATTAAATATTTTGAATATAATATTATATTGGCAACAGAAAATCTCGACTGGTTTTCGTTTGTATTTGTAATACTGTCCTCTGTTCTTTTCTTAGTTATATGGCTGTGAATTTGGGTTCGATGGAAGTAACATTTCATATAAGTAGCCCCTTGTTGCATGAGACGACACTCTGTGCTGAATGCACCTCTGCGCAGGCGGCGAAGTGAAAGTGTATGGAATAGTGGGCGGAAGGGAGAGGGAAATAATATGTTGATACAGGAGGATAATCCCGCCGAGGAATGTGCAGGGTGAAAAGGGACGTGCTTAGGCAGGTGAGAAGCAGGAGACAATTGGCGAGAGTCGTCTCTGCCCGACGTGGCTGTGGCGTGACGATGTCCCGCCTACTCTCATCCAGAGATTCAATTACCGGCTCTTCTCTCGGCGGCTGCCGGTACAAGCGGTGCCATTACCGCTGCGAGTACACGGCCCTCCATCTCTTCCTCCGATAACAATCTGCCTGCTTGCCGATCCTTTCATTTCGCTGCTGCATGCACGTCTGTAATCTTCGCAAAACGGTTTCCACGACGAATTTACTTTGACTGATTTACCAGCGCCACTTCCAGAAAGGCACCTACAACTAAATATTCCATTGCACGTAAAGGAAAATAGAATATGCAGCTGGCCATGATTATAGATTCTCTACATTCCTTAAGGTCTTGTTTTTATTGCAACATTGTTATTACCGATAGAAAATTGTATTAATATAAGTATAATGAAAAAGGATAGTTTTGCATAATGGAGATGTCATACTCTTTCATTCCAGTCGGCCGACAGACATCTTGTCCGTCATGTTGGATGTCGATGACCTTGGCCTTTATCTTTGACCATGACCCCGTGGGACTTAACCTCGAAAATTCGTAAATTTTAAAAAATCTCAGAAATGTACAAAAATTTACAAAAAATTTAATTAAAATTTTTTAAAAAAGTAAGTTATAATTTTATTTCATAATTATTAAAAATGTTATATAATTCTGTTGAATAATTTACATTTCCGGAGGTTTCCTCAGCACTACATCCAGCAGACGACTAAGCCCTTCTTATCAATCACATTTCCTTAAATTTCCCCTCCGACACCCTCGCACCTAACCACATTAATTTCGTCGTATGCAGCCATCTTGTTTTTTTTCGTTTGTTATTAATTTTTATTTTTTTATCAACTAGGTGGTGCTAGTGTATTTATTATCGATTTACCCACCAAGCGAGCTGCCTATTTATCCACCAGGTAGCAGCCATGTTTGTTAATTTTTTTATCATGTAGATGGTGCTGTCAGTGCCCTCCATATTGTATTCAATTTTCAACACCTAGGTAGCACTTATTTCTCGATTTCACTGGCTTCTATTGATTTGTACCGAATGGCGACGAGCGTATACGTGCAAAGTATGTAAGTTGTAATATTTAATCTTTGCTTTGTTTAAAAAAATATGTATTTTTTTATTTAAAATATTTTGTTTTTAATCTTTGACATATGTTCTTTTTTAGATTAAAAATAATATGTATATAAATATAAGTGGGGATTTCAAGTAAATAAAACATATCATATTATTTAAGAAAACCAATTTTTATTTGGTAATGTACAACATGAGAAAACACATATGGACATTGAAAATGTATATTTTACACTTTGTTTTGTGTCCTGATTTCAGTGCGTAATCGGTATAATGCTTAAAACACTGAATGCAGACCTGAATTTTGTACCCATGCGAAGCTAACCCATGTCTGTAAGTTAACCAGTTGTAAAATTTTTTTTTATGTAACTGTAATGCAAAATATTCTTAGTTTCATCCTTCGTCATCAAAAGATTCATATGTTCGGGTTCCTGGTTCTTAGTCATACATGTCGGCACCACTTTTCCCCTAGCATTCAGCGAGTACACATTTTCAGACACATGAGGGTTGTTATTCTCAAAGACCCTTATTTGGTTTAGAGGAGTCGGAAAATCCACCCCGCCAAAATCAAAAGTTTTTTCCACCTATAAAACCTCTTATCCACATGTTGTATATACGATGACTTAACAAATTCCGCCAACACTGACTACTTCGAACAATGGTTGTCACCGATGTAGGGTTTGATTTCAGCATGTTTGTGTTTGATAAAGTTGGGAAGGTCGACATATGTCGATAACTATGTAGGTTCATCCTCTATGTTACGTGGAGGAAGCCCTTTGCACATATTCACATGCACAATTAGACCATTCATCCATTAAATCGACATCCCACACTTCGAACACTTGTACTTTACTAGGTTCGGGCTCTTTGTACAGCCTCACATGTCGATGGTCATTACTTGTGTAAGTGAAGGTCTTTTCACAGAAGCGACACTTATAACGTTGGAATGATTCAGAAGGTGGTTGGACATACATTTGTCACTGGAACAGTGGTCAATGGTCCGGTTGGTTATGCAGTTGTCGAAGCTGAAGAACTGGAGGGCACCTCTGCAGACCCCATGTTAAACATTCCCAAAGGTCCTAGATATTCATATAAACACATTAGTGCCTCAGACAAAGACATAGATTATATTAATGAATAGGAAGAATACCTAGCAAGTCGGTGGTATGGACCAATATGTCGATGTTGGCATTGGAACCATGTCCGTAATAGCTGACACCAGTGCTACTGTAAACAGTCCATCTGAAGAGGTCGATCACGATGCTACTATAGGAAAACCGCCCGTAGAAGTTGATGGCACTTCTGGTACCACTCACGAAAAATCGATGCCACTGCTCTAGATCCTATAAGCTCTGCCATGTCCGAAGACATCGTAGCTGCAAAATAAGACTTCTGACTTAGATGCAACACCGCAGTAGCTATACGAGGCGATCCAAACTCTTTTATGGCCAAACTGCCGATCCCCCACAATGTGTCATTATTAATACCAATTGCATACCCCCTCTTTCACCCTTCATGGCCGCCTTCTTCGCTGATATCCCACCTTACCACTACATGTTTCAACCCGAAAGACTATGTATATTCCCAAGACCAGCTATGTGTACCCCACCAGTTTTCGACCTGAATCAGTTTTACATCAGTACATGTATGAGCTAGACTGTGTTTACATTTCCTTTCAATTGATTTTATTCATACTCAAAGTAATACTTGAATTGTTGCATTTTTTATAATATCAGTGAAATCATT
The DNA here is from genome assembly GCA_002778355.1 of Clitarchus hookeri. Taxonomy (NCBI): domain Eukaryota; kingdom Metazoa; phylum Arthropoda; class Insecta; order Phasmatodea; family Phasmatidae; genus Clitarchus; species Clitarchus hookeri. The sequence goes on along the minus strand of NQII01004783.1, from coordinate 158,466 downwards.
ATTAAGAGATGAAAAAAATAAAATCCCACACAAATAATTTTTGCGCAAAATTTATTANTCTTCGCTGATATCCCACCTTACCACTACATGTTTCAACCCGAAAGACTATGTATATTCCCAAGACCAGCTATGTGAACCCCACCAGTTTTCGACCTGAATCAGTTTTACATCAGTACATGTATGAGCTAGGCTGTGTTTACATTTCCTTTCAATTGATTTTATTCATACTCAAAGTAATATTTGAATTGTTGCATTTTTTTANTTGAATTGTTGCATTTTTTATAATATCAGTGAAATCATTATTAAGAGATGAAAAAAATAAAATCCCACACAAATAATTTTTGCGCAAAATTTATTATACGGATAATAAATATACATAATCTGCACATAATCAATATCATTTTTTACATCTTCCTCTAACAGAGTCCAAATTATAAATACAAATTTTTTAAATCTTCTTCGAACAGAATCCAAATTATATAAACATTAAAATCTTCTGATATTCAATTATAATTTTGGGGTATCACATAAAAGGCTGAGCAACTCACCTGTAGTGGTAATCAGCAATGCTCTACAAAGGGTAGCACAAATTGCAGGAATGCTACAAAGACCTTCCATACAAACAGAATTACTTGTTTACGATTCACAAACCATTGCATTATCATTGCAGTGTAGACCTGGCATGTCTTTGANTATATAAACATTAAAATCTTCTGATATTCAATTATAATTTTGGGGTATCACATAAAAGGCTGAGCAACTCACCTGTGGTGGTAATCAGCAATGCTCTACAAAGGGTAGCACAAATTGCAGGAATGCTGCAAAGACCTTCCTTACAAACAGAATTACTTGTTTACGATTCACAAACCATTGCATTATCATTGCAGTGTAGACCTGGCATGTCTTTGANATACAAACAGAATTACTTGTTTACGATTCACAAACCATTGCATTATCATTGCAGTGTAGACCTGGCATGTCTTTGATCGATGACTCGATGACAGTAATACCAACATTCGGCTCATCGACACCAGGTCAGTCGGTGATGGAACCAGAATCGGAAGCCTCGGGAGTACACTTCGCTCGGAGACGACATCGATGTAAGCGATGCTGGAGGCTCCTACATTGGAAGGCACAGTATCGTCTTTCATGGAACTGCTGATGGCCACATGATGCCTACAAGATGTTCCCCGATGTCTGGTCGTCTGTTTCGAGGCTTTAACAGTCTCGACTGGTAGCTGTGAGTTTCCCTCTGTGCAGTCAGTAGTGATCGCATTCGTGCATGCAGAAAAATACACCATGTTTTCGATGCTGGTGTGGAGATGTGTTGCTGGTCACATGTGAAAGATAGCACACTGTTAAGGCTCGCAACAGGCTACCAGTTCCTGGCTTGGTTCACATGTTAGAGGAAAGTGCGAAAATCTCCATTGCTACATGCTGCTACCATCACAACTCTCCATGTGTCCAATAGCTGTATTCGATAGTAGNAAGGCTCGCAACAGGCTACCAGTTCCTGGCTTGATTCACATGTTAGAGGAAAGTGCGGAAATCTCCATTGCTACATGCTGCTACCATCACAACTCTCCATGTGTCCAATAGCTGTATTCGATAGTAGAATGGCAGGGCATGACACTAGTGTAAATGTTCGCAGTGTGAAATGCATACATCTTTGTCTGGTGTCTGGAGACCAGTTAAAGGTGGGGAGATGCTCCTGCCTTTATATGCGTATGAAGACTGGTTGAAAACATCAGGTCGATTCCGGTGATTTTGTGTCTAATTCGTGGGTGGTCGATTCCCGGTCCAAGGATCATGTGAACCATTTGTATGGCAGCTGCACATTATTCAGTACACAGACACAATCAGGTTCTGACCCGCTGCAGATATGACTCAGCGACTAGCTGTACATTATCAAGAGCTTGTAAATCGAAGGAAATGCATACTCATACATTGTTTTTGCATGTCTTTCAGCCATTTTTTCTACTCAGGCCCTACTACACCTTCGGGTACTGATTGGAAAGTCGCGCAGCACATTGTCCACATGATGGTATGGAACATTGCCTTCTTCACATTCCATTCCGTGGTAGTACTTGGTTAGCCAGTCATTTGTGTTATTGTTCTTCTTGTCCAACAGTTTCCAGGGGTATGGAGATCGGAAGTTGCAGGTTCGTGTTTCACCATCATTAAATTAAATCACTGCGATCTCCATGAGTACAAACCCATTTTCCCGCTGGAAACCCTGCAGATTCCAATACGTATTAAAGCTTACGATACTCGAAGGAGAATAAAGAGTTAACGTGTGCGAACAGTCATATTTCTGTATTCTCTGCTCTTCTCACAACAAACAGTATTTTGAATGTATTGTCTTGGCAATTGTACAATACGATTCGGTCGTGAATTATCAGGTAGAAAGGATACATGTGAAAGGAATATTTCCATGAGTCGTGAATTCGATCCTGTAGTCGATTACTTTAGAGACAATATGCTCATCCTGTTTACTCACATCGAAAAGCATAGGTGCGGCCAAATTATAGAATGAAATAGGGTTCAGTATTGGGGATTCGGGATGCTCATAATATGCTTTTTATAATTGAGCATATATTTTATATGCTAGAAGGTACTGACAATTTTCGAAATTAATATTCTTGTCTATGTACGAATAGGTTTCACTATTCATAAACATTTTCACATTTTGTAATTTACATGTATCAAACTGTGAATGACTAACACTCACATTGTGTTGCCTTCCTTTCTGTAGCCCAACGATTCCGTACCTTGGTTTCTCAGAAGCAAAGCTGGACTTCACCATCCAGGTGATGCACTGGCATGCTGGCAATCCTGGGTAGATCTCAATAGTCCACAACCTGAAAGCCACATCGATGTTTTTGCCATCTTCCACATTTTTAGATTTTTTTTGCATTTAGCAGTGCTCAATTGCAGGATCCATTCGGTAGACTAGCTTTAGTTTCATTGTCTCCAGGTCTTCACCTGTACCCACGATGGTGTCCACATGTTTATTGAGTAGAAGCAGCATCAGTTCCTGCTTTCAATTGAAGTTACTATGTTTGTACATTTCGGCAAATCCAAATAGCATGTAGAGTGGGATGCATTATTCGGACTCTCTAGGGTATATAAGAACACTGATGTAATCTTTGATTCCCCAGCCTGCCACCATCTTGGCCACAGGCTCATTCGGAGTGAGCGAAAATAAATTTTTGATAGCTGAGGTTTTGCCCACATCTCACGACTGGTCCATTTCGACACTGTTGAGAAATATTTGATATGATTGATAAAGTGGATAATACCATTGCTCGAAATTTCCGTCGATACTAAGTTGGATACATCTTCTTTCTTCAGTGTCGCCCAGAATCGCAGGAAAGACAGTCAAGGAAGTATACAGATATCTTGGTGTTGGACCATTATCCTATATTCCAGTAGTAGTGTGTATGGTCCGATCAGGAATTGCTGGTATGTATCAAGTTCTTCTTTCGTGACACTGTCTTCGAAAACGACCAGTTCATTGATGTTTATGTAATATTCCATGGTGTTCGACTTCGAAGCCAAAACTGCGAAGGAAAATCACGTTTGTGTGTGTTAAGACCTTGGTTACTTGCCATGTCCTGATTGCACGTTTTGCATAATAATTTGTTTTATTGCTTCTGGTTCTCATGAATATTATTCCCATATTCTCAATTGCAGGCATAGGGTGATTTCTTAATTTTGAAAGTTCACCAACTCTTCATGCTGGTCGACGACTGTCACAACCACCTCGTGTGCTCTATTCTCGATGATGGGTATGCAAATGATGCTTTGCTACACCACTGCCAGTTTAAAATCTGGAGAGACAATAGGCGAAAATTCGTACAGTGTGTTTCTAGGCCTGCCATTGAGTTATGTGCCACTGGCCAAATTGCAGTTTATTCATATAAAATTGGGTGGCATGATTTTTACAGGCTGCGACGACTCGTGTGTTTTGCTTGCTTCGTAGATGCGTGGCTCGAGCCCAAGCATCGTTCCGGTGGAATCCGTTTTCTTAAAGTCGATATCTTATCTGCATCTGATGAATCTTTTCAGACTATTGGGATTACCAGGCAGTTCTAATTCTGTGTTGGGGAACAGTGAACATTCAATATACCTTGCAATATCGTATATTTCATAAGAGCCTACGGGCAGCCTCATCTCATGGAACACTTTACCACTTTTCACAAGGAACAGCATCTTGCAGTTTTTTTCATCAGTGTTTGGTATTGCAATGCAGGTTTAATAATCGACAAGGCTTATGCACTATTCCCCCTCCAGGTCGAGTGGCAGAAAGTGTACTGCACGCATATCGGAGCTACGACCCATCAAGGCAAGTGTATTCGATATGGCTGAAGATTTCCTGTCGATGTATAGCCATTTTGGCAGAATCCTCCTTTTCCATATGGGAACTAAGATGCTATAAAAGTATTTGTGTGCGAAACGTATTTTCACCCGTCCCTACAAAATATATTAAAATAATGATCCTATAGACGTACTGTAATCAGGTTAATGTTCATGTTTTTACTTCCACGATCCTCAGAATAAAAATGTGTGGAAACCTGCAGATGTAGTTTGATACACATAGACCCGTTCAGTGATTCACGAAAACTCGAATTTCCTTTACAAAATCNGAAACCTGCAGATGTAGTTTGATACACATAGACCCGTTCAGTGATTCACGAAAACTCGAATTTCCTTTACAAAATCTGGAAGTTTCAATACGAACTTCGGAAATTAGACAATGAATGATATTTCGGTTATTGATAAAGGATATTGAAATGCAACTGTTTAAAGTTAGTGGACTTTTGAAGTTATTGTATTAAACAAACAAATGGTGTTTTATATTCCACTGGGAGTGAATATAGTTTATGTACACAACAGGATTTACGTTATGGAGTAGTTTTAAAATCCTATTGTACCTAAATTAAATAATGGCAAATATCAGTTTATTTAAAAAAAAGTCTGCATCGGTAAACGCTAAACTCTCATATGTCAGGTAAATCTTGAACAGCAAGAAATGTGAATCATGCCATCACAAAACTCGACAATGAGTGTACTATCCGCNGAAACCTGCAGATGTAGTTTGATACACATAGACCCGTTCAGTGATTCACGAAAACTCGAATTTCCTTTACAAAATCCGGAAGTTTCAATACGAACTTCGGAAATTAGACAATGAATGATATTTTGGTTATTGATAAAGGACATTGAAATGCAACTGTTTAAAGTTAGTGGACTTTTGAAGTTATTGTATTAAACAAACAAATGGTGTTTTATATTCCACTGGGAGTGAATATAGTTTATGTACACAACAGGATTTACGTTATGGAGTAGTTTTAAAATTCTATTGTACCTAAATTAAATAATGGCAAATATCAGTTTATTTTAAAAAAAGTCTGCATCGGTAAACGCTAAACTCTCAGATGTCAGGTAAATCTTGAACAGCAAGAAATGTGAATCATGCCATCACAAAACTCGACAATGAGTGTACTATCCGCTCTATAGCCAAAAATTTGGAAAGAAAGGAAAAAGCAAAATACAAGATTAAATGTTACACCTAGCAAAGAATATATATTTGTACAAAACTGCTTCTGAATTTTAGCAGTTGGCAAAAGCTGCATCTAACTTTTTGTATATTTCTGAGGTTGAGATAATGGTGGCCATTATCACGGCTACGTCCATGTTTTCTCACAGACTGCTTAAGTTCTAATTTTAGGCAATTTTTCCTTTTAATGCAAACAAAGATTGACTCTGTCTAGAAAATAATACTAAAGGGACCACGTACCGTATTCGTGCGCACTCAGTTAATTAATATATTCCATGAGAACTATTCATTACTAATCAATTATAAACTGTGTACTATAATTTATAAATAAATTTAAGAAATAGAAGTAGTCAAAAATAGTAAGATTTGCTTCAGGGTCTGGGGGCTGGAGAGCAGGTGCGCAGGTGGCCGCCATCTTTTTCCCTTTTTTTCCCTTGGAATTTCACTTTCTTCCCGCAAGACCGACCAAAATCGTCAGAATTCCCCCAAAACTTACCCGAATTTCCCTCAAACAAAATCTCCCGCAAAAAAAAAATGTGTTTTACACAATCCAGCTTACTTTTGCTTAATCTGGAGGAATCGTGCAAAAATTGTGCAAATGCCCGCCGGAGTGTGCAATAATTTTGAAGCACGATCTGCCATTCCATTCCAGCACCATCCATCTTGCACCATCTCTCATGCAACTTCTCTCATTCCTTCCAGTATCTCTCCCCCACGCCCTTTCTCTCTTGCCGGCTCTATCCCATGAAGATTTCCCATATTCATTACGGTCTCCTTTATTTTTTATCACACTCTCTCATATCTTCCTGTCCCACGTCCGTTGTATACCTTGGGGTTCTTTTCTAATAATCCTTCCGGTTTCCTTTATTTTCACCTTTTCCTTTCTCTTGCCTTCCAAGCCCTCCATCTTGGAAGTTACCTCCACTCCATCGTCTGCTGCCACCTGGGTTTTCTCATATTCCTTCTGGTCTCCTTTAACCTGACGTCCTGGCGGGAACGAGTCTCACACTCTNTTGCCACCTGGGTTTTCTCATATTCCTTCTGGTCTCCTTTAACCTGACGTCCTGGCGGGAACGAGTCTCACACTCTGTCATTACAACTCCACGACACTCAGCGAAGCCTGCCCACGCACTCTAGCCTAGAGTCGCACCGCGCGCGCATCAANTATGTCAGGTAAATCTTGAACAGCAAGAAATGTGAATCATGCCATCACAAAACTCGACAATGAGTGTACTATCCGCTCTATAGCCAAAAATTTGGAAAGAAAGGAAAAAGCAAAATACAAGATTAAATGTTACACCTAGCAAAGAATATATATTTGTACAAAACTGCTACTGAATTTTAGCAGTTGGCAAAAGCTGCATCTAACTTTTTGTATATTTCTGAGGTTGAGATAATGGTGGCCATTATCACGGCTACGTCCATGTTTTCTCACAGACTGCTTAAGTTCTAATTTTAGGCAATTTTTCCTTTTAATGCAAACAAAGATTGACTCTGTCTAGAAAATAATACTAAAGGGACCACGTACCGTATTCGTGCGCACTCAGTTAATTAATATATTCCATGAGAACTATTCATTACTAATCAATTATAAACTGTGTAATATAATTTATAAATAAATTTAAGAAATAGAAGTAGTCAAAAATAGTAAGATTTGCTTCAGGGTCTGGGGGCTGGAGAGCAGGTGCGCAGGTGGCCGCCATCTTTTTCCCTTTNCAAAAATAGTAAGATTTGCTTCAGGGTCTGGGGGCTGGAGAGCAGGTGCGCAGGTGGCCGCCATCTTTTTCCCTTTATTTCCCTTGGAATTTCACTTTCTTCCCGCAAGACCGACCAAAATCGTCAGAATTCCCCCAAAACTTACCCGAATTTCCCTCAAACAAAATCTCCCGCAAAAAAAAAAATGTGTTTTACACAATCCAGCTTACTTTTGCTTAATCTGGAGGAATAGTGCAAAAATTGTGCAAATGCCCGCCGGAGTGTGCAATAATTTTGAAGCACGATCTGCCATTCCATTCCAGCACCATCCATCTTGCACCATCTCTCATGCAACTTCTCTCATTCCTTCCAGTATCTCTCGCCCACGCCCTTTATCTCTTGCCGGCTCTATCCCANCCATCCATCTTGCACCATCTCTCATGCAACTTCTCTCATTCCTTCCAGTATCTCTCCCCCACGCCCTTTCTCTCTTGCCGGCTCTATCCCATGAAGATTTCCCATATTCATTACGGTCTCCTTTATTTTTTATCACACTCTCTCATATCTTCCTGTCCCACGTCCGTTGTATACCTTGGGGTTCTTTTCTAATAATCCTTCCGGTTTCCTTTATTTTCACCTTTTCCTTTCTCTTGCCTTCCAAGCCCTCCATCTTGGAAGCTACCTCCTCTCCATCGTCTGTTGCCACCTGGGTTTTCTCATATTCCTTCTGGTCTCCTTTAACCTGACGTCCTGGCGGGAACGAGTCTCACACTCTGTCATTACAACTCCACGACACTCAGCGAAGCCTGCCCACGCACTCTAGCCTAGAGTCGCACCGCGCGCGCATCAATTATAACCTAACCTCTTTTATAAACATAGTTGGCTGTAATTTACGAACCGCTTAATATGGTGCCACTAAATTCATAAAATAGGTATCACCCCCGACGACGAAAAGGGCCGCAAGGCAAGTATGCCCTAAGCAAACTTATAAGCATAGTTTAAGATATGGCTACCAAATCCATAACATAGGCATCACTCCCGACTACGAAAAGGACCCCAGGCAAGTATGCACTTAGCCCACTTATAAGCATAGTTGGCTGTTTTTTTACGAACCGTATAGGATAGTCACCAAACTCATGACACAGACTTCGCAAGCATAATAAACCACTAATTTCCATCCACCAATGATACAGTCGTCAAATTCATAACATAGACATCGCCGCCGACAACGAAAAGTATGGTAGTGTCAAATACACTCTTAGTACTCACATAAGCATAGTTGCTACCATTTCCCACCCACCCAAGTTATAGCAATCAAATTCAAAACATAGGCATCACTTCTGATGACGAAAAGGACCGCAGGGTAAGTACAACTTAGGCTCTTGTATAAGAATAGATGGCTGCATTTTCCACCCACAGAAGCGTTAGTCACCAAATTCATATCACAGGCATCATATTCGATGACAAACAGGGTGGCGGGACAATTCTACTTCAAACCCTCTTATAAGCATAATCGCCCATCATTTCCAACGCACCGAAGCTACGACCACCAAATTCATATCACAGACATCACTTCCTAATGCAATCAAGGAAATAAGGCCAGTAGGCCTTAAACCTAGTTATAAGCTTAGTTGGTCAGTATTTCCGAAACTTTGGAATTCGGGAACATATAACAACCGTCCACGCATGTAAATAAAATAAAGCTATACAAAAAGGCGCGTCGCAAAGTTACAATTATAAGTACGAGTGTAGGGTCTGAAATAGCACTCACATACCCATCGGCCTTCACGTACTCGGCAATCACCCTTTGTTGCCCTTGTCTGCTACCGCAGCTGTCTACCATCTCGCATCCCCTCAGCGACATCTAGCCTCTCTTCGTCCAACGACATGCAGGCTGTATATATACACTGAAGAGCCAAAAAAACTAGTATAGGCGTGCGTATGCAAATAACAGAGGTACGGAACCAATCAGAGTAACGCGATGCGGTCTGCAGCTTGATTGGTTACTGCTGCTACAATGGCAGATTATCAAGATTTAAGTTAATTTAAACGTGGTGTTATAGTCGGCGCACGAGAGATGGGACATAGCATCTCCGAGGTAGCGATAAAATTAGGATGTTCGCGTATGACCATTTCACGAGTGTACCGTGAATATCGGGAATCCGGTAAAACATCACATCTTTGACATCGCTGCTGCCGGAAAAAGATCGTGAAATAACGGGAAAAACGACGACTGACGAGAATCATTAAACGTGATAGACCTGTAGCCCTTTCTCAAATTGGCGCAGATTGGATTTGTGGACTGCCCTGCTGGATTCATGGTGTGAATTGCCTCCTGCATACCTTCAGACATTAGTTGAGTCCATGCCACGTCGTCTTGCGGCACTTCTGCGTGCTCGCGAGGGCCCTACACGATATTAGGCAGCTGTACCAGTTTTTTTGGCTGTTCGTATGTGGAAACAGGAAATTTTACCAAAGTTAAAGTAATTATAGTGTCAGTGCCTACTCACAGAAATAGTTAAACCACAATTCGAAGGAAATCCGATCCGTGAACCGGGCTAGACACTCAGAAGAGAAGTACTGAGAGAAAATTGAAAAACCATTTATAACGAAGGAATGATCGAAGTAAAATTACATTCCTGATGTGTTTGAAAAGAATAATAAATAAACCATGAATAATTTGGTGGATATTAAAATCCAATGCCAGTATTCTGAAAAATATTTGTATATAAAAGCAATACTTTTTTTGTGGAGCTTTAATATTACTTGTTATTGAACACTAGCCTTATCAATTTTCCCCGTATTGTATTTAAACAAAATCGCCATTTGCTTTTATGTAAGTTGTAAAAGTAAGGTATATACATTAATGAAATGGTATATGTTCATCGGTGTTAACATTTTTTCACATTAAAAAAAGTTTCACCATTTTATTTGTATGGTTATGTGACAATGTTGCAGTAATTATTGTATTTTTTCCATCAAGCATCAACTATCATACAGTGATATGACATTTTACATATTTTGCAGGTCTGAACCTAGTTGCCATTCGGTAGAGGTCAATAGCAGGCAGCAAAATCGAGAAATTAGCGCTACATAGGTGTTAAAACTAGAATCCAATATTGTTGGTACCGACAGCACCACATATACGTTAAAACGTAATTAATATGGCTGGCATCTGCTGGCTGAATTGTCAGCTCGCCTGGTGGGCACATCGATAATTAACACAATAGCACCAGCTAGGTATAAAAAACGGAAACAGATGTAAAAACAAGATGCTTTTGGGAACAGCACACACATTCATAACATACGACCTTGAAGTTGTGTTTTTCGAGGACATCTTAGCAGCCCTGGCCACGGAAGTTGCCCTTTAGCCTCGATCGGAGAAATTCGGACGCACGCGATATTTATATTTTGTCCATATTTTTTTGGGAAACCTAATTTTATGAGACAATTTTCCTGATATTTATTTTCTTTGCACGTTATGAATTAATGCTCTTAATATCACTAAACACGGTACATGTGATTGTATAGGCACAATCTTTTTTTGCATTTTTTGTCTAACGTACACCTAAAAGTTAACTTCAAAATTGCGTTTTATTAAAGTATTTTTTTTNTCTTTTTTTGCATTTTTTGTCTAACGTACACCTAAAAGTTAACTTCAAAATTGCGTTTTATTAAAGTATTTTTTTTAATTTGGCATCTATTTATTTAAAGCAATCTTAATATGGTAGTAGTTCATAAATTTAATTCTCAGAAAATACTCACATAATTTTCAACCAATTAGCATAGAATTAGTAGTACAATACAGTACCTACAGTTCAGATTTATTAGTAGATGAAACATTTATTTTCAAAANTTTAGCATAGAATTAGTAGTACAATACAGTACCTACAGTTCAGATTTATTAGTAGATGAAACATTTATTTTCAAAACGACGACCTCATTTTGTGAAATTCTGTACACTGAATAATTGTACACATCCGAGACCAACGAGCACCATAGCAGAGGAAGAGTACCTGTCGAATTAATCAATTTCAGTTATTATTAACACATTACATACGCCACTTTGGATGATAAGGATGCGTAAAAAAAGGTGAGTATATATATATATATATATATATATATATTAACTTAAACCAGTTTTCACCAAAAGTGGTATACGGGAGATCTCCAATTAAAAGATTTAAAAAAATTTCAATTTTTTGAAGGTGTATTTTAAAAAGTCTACCTTAATGGTATATAACAGACCTATTGTGACATTTGAAATAATTTCAGCCAAATGTGGCATGTGGTCGACATAAAGGAGATAATTAAAATATTTCAATTAATGTTTTATTCTTTCGCCATTTAGCGATGTTGTGCTGAGTAAATAGTTACAGTAATAGCTTACATGTCGTAATTACTTTAAGAAACTATGAATTTAAAAAAAAATTATCAAAATTTCGATAGGTACTTGCGTGGTATACTCATGTATTCAGCAACATCCATTATTCAGGTTTGTTTTGGAAGAAAATATTGGAGAACCTTCAATAATCTGGCCACCACATGGCAAAATAACTAGGAACTGAGAAAGAGTGTAAGAAAATTAATATCTGCTACCAGTGAGAGTTGAATGTGTAAAAGGACACATTATCTTTGCATAGTATTAATATAAACCGGTTGGTTGACTAAGNTACCAGTGAGAGTTGAATGTGTAAAAGGACACATTATCTTTGCATAGTATTAATATAAACCGGTTGGTTGACTAAGCGTACGTTTATGTTATTCCTGAGATGCTTACAATACAAAGTCATCGTAGAAAACAATGCACAGTAGGAAAAACAAAATGCAAGAAAGGGATTCCGAGCGGAGTGAAGACGAGTGTGTTGGACTGCAAGCAACTTAGCTGTATGCCGTTGAAGGGACTCTACATTGTGTCCAAACATCGTGGAACAGCTCTTCAGCAAGTCACCAGTTTATACACAAGCTACAGACAATGTACACAGAAATGAACACATTGCCGTTGAGCATTTTACAAACTAGACTGGTTTAACTGTCACTCATTTGTGGGTTTTTTTTTTTTAAATTGCAACACGGGATTTGGGAGCTAGTCCCGATGGACTTATTATATCAGAAAATGCTGAGGAAAATGCTGTTTTCGAGGTAAAATTGTGTCTTCAGCCGTAACCACTGGTTTACACAAAACGGCAAAAAAAACTGTTAGACGAGAACAACCTTCGTCTTAGACTCCTTCAAAATGTAATCAGATACAAAATAATTGAAATATTATCTACGACGTATTTCTGCTTTCTCGTTGCAATGGTCGACAAAAATCAGTATTTACATAGTGCAAAATTTCCAAATAAGAATATATGTGGAAAAAGGAAATTTTTACCAAGGTTAAAGAAATTAAGCTGCGAAAACCTAACCCCAGAAATAATTCGACCACGTACTATAAAAGGAAAGTCTATCTGTAAACCAGACTAGAAACTCAGAAGAGAAGTGGTGAGAAAAAACTGAAAAACGTGTAATAACGAAGGAATGATCCAAGGAAAACTAAAAACCTGATGTTTTAGGAAAGAATAGGAAATAATACAATGAGTAACGTGTTCGATATTAAAACCCTTTGATATTATTTTGAAATATGTTTGTAGTTAAAAGCTATCTTCCATTTGTGAAACATCAATAATACATATTATTGAATACTAAAATTAAATTTTTTTCCGGTAGTGTATTAAAATAAAACCGCCATTTATCTCTTTGTAAGTTATTAAAGTAAGTGATATATATCTTAACTAAAGGTATATGTTCATTCCTGTTAAAATTCCTTCTTGTTAAAATTAAACAAGTTTCACAATTTTATTTGTATGAATATACGACGATGTCGCAGTAATGTATCGTATTTTTCATAAAATGTCAACTTTCATACAGTAAAAGTTTTCTTATTTTACTTGTTATAACGCATATATATGGGCATTCTGCCCACACCTGACTAGATGATAACAGTTATGATAGAAATATTTTAACTATAATGTAATGGAAACGGACTGAATTTAGTTTATTATTGTAAAATATGATGTTAATTTTTGTGGANAAATGAACACATTGCCGTTGAGCATTTTACAAACTAGACTGGTTTAACTGTCACTCATTTGTGGGTTTTTTTTTTTAATTGCAACACGGGATTTGGGAGCTAGTCCCGATGGACTTATTATATCAGAAAATGCTGAGGAAAATGCTGTTTTTGAGGTAAAATTGTGTCTTCAGCCGTAGCCACTGGTTTACACAAAACGGCAAAAAAAACTGTTAGACGAGAACAACCTTCGTCTTAGACTCCTTCAAAATGTAATCAGATACAAAATAATTGAAATATTATCTACAACGTATTTCTGCTTTCTCGTTGCAATATTCGACAAAAATCAGTATTTACATAGTGCAAAATTTCCAAATAAGAATATATGTGGAAAAAGGAAATTTTTACCAAGGTTAAAGAAATTAAGCTGCGAAATCCTAAGCCCAGAAATAATTCTNGAGCTAGTCCCGATGGACTTATTATATCAGAAAATGCTGAGGAAAATGCTGTTTTCGAGGTAAAATTGTGTCTTCAGCCGTAGCCACTGGTTTACACAAAACGGCAAAAAAAACTGTTAGACGAGAACAACCTTCGTCTTAGACTCCTTCAAAATGTAATCAGATACAAAATAATTGAAATATTATCTACAACGTATTTCTGCTTTCTCGTTGCAATGGTCGACAAAAATCAGTATTTACATAGTGCAAAATTTCCAAATAAGAATATATGTGGAAAAAGGAAATTTTTACCAAGGTTAAAGAAATTAAGCTGCGAAATCCTAAGCCCAGAAATAATTCTACCACGTACTATAAAAGGAAAGTCTATCTGTAAACCAGACTAGAAACTCAGAAGAGAAGTGGTGAGAAAAAACTGAAAAACGTGTAATAACGAAGGAATGATCCAAGGAAAACTAAAAACCTGATGTTTTAGGAAAGAATAGGAAATAATACAATGAGTAACGTGTTCGATATTAAAACCCTTTGATATTATTTTGAAATATGTTTGTAGTTAAAAGCTATCTTCCATTTGTGAAACATCAATAATACATATTATTGAATACTAAAATTAAATTTTTTTTCCGGTAGTGTATTAAAATAAAACCGCCATTTATCTCTTTGTAAGTTATTAAAGTAAGTGATATATATCTTAACTAAAGGTATATGTTCATTCCTGTTAAAATTCCTTCTTGTTAAAATTAAAAAAGTTTCACAATTTTATTTGTATGAATATACGACGATGTCGCAGTAATGTATCTTATTTTTCATAAAATGTCAACTTTCATACAGTAAAAGTTTTCTTATTTTACTTGTTATAACGCATAGATATGGGCATTCTGCCCACACCTGACTAGATGATAAACAGTTATGATAGAATTATTTTAACTATAATGTAATGGAAACGGACTGAATTTAGTTTATTATTGTAAAATATGATGTTAATTTTTGTGGAATATTGATGGCGGTATCGTAAATAATTTGTAGTAATTGTCACATTTATGGTTAAGGGTGCGCAAATATTACATTATTTTGATACCAATTTGTTATTTTTTTAGACTTAGATTTTAGTGCTTTCTGTGTTTGTATATAAATATGAATTGATAACACTTTTGTTGGAAAATTTTAAAAGTAGGGCTTTGCACATTATTTAACGAGGTTTATTATTCCTAAAAGTCGCTAAAATGCAAAGGTTACAAAATGGTAAATTTTGTATCCTTCGGTCTACAGCAAGATGCAAGATTTTGTAATTGTATTTTGAACGTAATTTAATTTTAAAACTATATGTTTTTTTGAAAACTCTATAAGAAATATAACTTAACCCCCTAATGTAAGCACAGTGCACACTTTGGTAGTGCCGTTCAGAATTCAACTTGAATTTGAATTGTTTCCGACAAACTAAGTGTATATAAATGTGAATCTTCAGTGTATTCACGCTGCTCGAGATTTATATATGCATTATATCGTTATCTGTTTTGGTACAATTATAACTTTTAATATAATTTCACACCATCGGTTCAATCACTATCGTATATTAATCTGTCGTAGATACTGTTTTTTTTTTTTTGCCAAACTATCTCCCCGCACCCCTCGACATGGCCATGTTGTATTGGTTATTAGAATTGTTTTCTCTCTTTGACATTGACCTAAAAAAATACAAGCACCTGTTGCATTCCGATGTCTTGTTGGCAAGAGATTATTTTGTACTGATGGAAGTAAAAAGTGTAGAAACAATGACAAAAAAATTGTATTTAAATTGTAAAAGTATTATTAATTATTTATGTTGGCTGGTGATTACCTGAATAGGTAATCAAGATTTGATGTGTATTAATTTTACGAAATCTAAATGCCCGGGTCTGTATCTGTATTTAAAATAAACTCCCATTGGAGGCTATGGAAATTGACGTTTAGGTACTACAGTCCAAAGAACCAACAATTAATACTTTTCTCTGATTTCCGATGGCAACATGAATATGACTGAGTAACGTGTTGCACTTAAAATTCCCATTGAGTAATTTAGAGAGGAAAATTTTCTCTAGAACAAGCTGATCGTTTACGTCAATCATTTCCAACTTGCTAGCCGCACACCGTTCTGCGGCATCACTCCATATGGCCCCCGTAAAATATTTGGCTAACAAAGATACACTATTGACTACTGTAAGTTAACTGCAACATTTTATAATTATACTGCATTTTTGTTTCTTCGAACTTTTCGTACATTTTTATCGGCAANTGTAAGTTAACTGCAACATTTTATAATTATACTGCATTTTTGTTTCTTCGAACTTTTCGTACATTTTTATCGGCAATAAAATAGTGTTGCAATACTAGATAAATAAATCCAACTGTTGTTTATGTAATCCTTTCTATTTTATTTTCATGCTTCTCAAATATTTAAGGTTTTCTTATATATTTAGGCATTAAACTCTTCGTTACTCCTCCACGTAGACTATTCTATAAGAAAACATGACAAAGCTTAAAAAAAATTAAGTTGCAAAAATATTTTATGCTATATATATATATATATATATTATAGAGTGAAATAATTTTTTTTGTTATAAAATCCAAAAATTTTATTTTCAATTTATATTACTTATTTTTAACGAATATAATGTTATTATTATTGATAACTACTTTCTAAAAAAATTCGTCTCTCACTTCGCAATCTCTGCCCAACGATACGTGTCGCCGCACAAGTAAATACGAGTGTATTTTTTATGATTTTACCTCTTCAGCTTTGGCTTAGGAACAATTTTCACTCATGATTTCAGCGTCCCGTGTTTATGCACAGAGCCTAATCGTTTTGTTATTATAACTGGAAATTTTGTTTTAAATAAACATGAATATTTACCATAATTTTCATAAATACTGTTTTAGAATCAGTAAACATTGTCGTNAATTTTGTTTTAAATAAACATGAATATTTACCATAATTTTCATAAATACTGTTTTAGAATCAGTAAACATTGTCGTTATTATTTATTTACTATTTATCTGAGTTTATTAGTCTTACTCTCTTTATTAAAACAAAATAAAAAAATGGCACTCCACCATTTCTCTGATTGGCTAAAATTGTATCCTTGTAATGAAACTTGTATCGAAAATTGCACACTACTAATTACGAAAACGTCCATGAAAACGGCCAGCAGTCACCAAATCTTCCATAGAATCATCCATACAAGCGGCTACACAGGCTTGTATTGAATCGTCCAAGGAATCTTACATCGTGGCATAGACGCCATATATTAATTGTAGGATTTTTTTAATGGTTTAAGACCCGATAAGCTTTCTTCAAATCCCTCAATTTTTCACTTAAATAATTTCATCTTCCTCAATCAGAAGAGCTGTTATCAAGAAATAATTATCTTTCAAACAAAGTTTGTTTAGGTGTTCGATAGATAATCTATTATTTAGGTGTTCAATTTATTATCTAAGATTTAACAGCTACAGAAACTGTATGTATTATAAAAAAAAAAATTTCTCTCTTAACGTTTTTATTTTCCCACCAATATTTTCGTACACATGCATCGAAGGCTTCTGTATTAAAAAAAAATTTCTCTCTTAACGTTTTTATTTTCCCACCAATATTTTCGTACACATGCATCGAAGGCTTCTGTATATTTATATTATTTTCATATTCTACTTCAAGAGATTTTTAATAATGTTTATAAAGTTTTAAATAATATTTCGTATTCCAGCTTTTCCTTTTCCACCTTTGTTCATTATATGTGTTTTTGTTTAATATTTTTATATATTACTTATGAACATACAGAAATTTTTGTTGTTTATAATTATTGTAATTTTTTTTATAAAGAGAAATTTTTTTTTTAAATATTTAAATCTTACATAGACCAACATTTTCACCTACTGATCAAACTAGGGGAATTTAAATGTTTATAATAATATAATTGAATTTGATATTCCTACTGCTGATGGATTTTCTTTTCATTTTGATGCTTGTGTAAATAAGAGATTTAGATTTTTTAAGAGAGAAGCAAATACTATCACGACACTTGTTTGTTAGTTGGCCAGGCGCTGCATGGTTAAGGAGCAGTCAAAACAAAAGCAAGGGAATTTAGGTGTTGGAAAAAGGTAGTTTACCCAACAGGTGCCAGCCAACGCCAGCTGACGATGACGTGATGCTGAAGATGCAGTTGCAGTTGCTGCTGCTTATCTCAGGGTCGTTCGGTCGACTGCCCGGACGTAGACTTAGCCGCGTGGTTGTAGTCGGTATTAAAGGCTTAAAGACTTAAGTGTGACACTTTTCAGGTCTATTACAGGCTGGCCTGCATGCCATGAAAGTTGCAGAATTTTATGTTGGAAACTACCTTGCCACTTAAGGTCATACTTAAGAGACTAATTTAGACCCTGGTTAAGGGGCGTAATGAAATGACAGTTTACTAAGGACCCATTCCCCTAAACACACACGGACGATTCTGGAAATAAAACACGCCGATGTTGACACGCTCATCAATTTATATCAGTAATTAGTTACATTAATCTCGCACACACGACGAAAACACAAAGAAAGCAGTCCCTAGTCCTAAGCTCTACCAGGTAGGCTGTGTGGCTAAAACGTGGGCATGTGCGTCAGGTATACGTGAATTTATGCTGACGCTGGAAACTGGTCCTATCATCTCTGCGCAGCCACTGTACCATGTTTGCCGCTCATGAAACACGGGTGACCGCAATAAACGCTGCTGACTAGAACGGCGTTTAGGAAGACGTCCAGCCGGGCCGCCATGCTACTGCCAGTATCAAGCAGCCGTCCCACCTTCATGCCCCTAAGGAGTAACTTTTGGGGGCGTGTTCGTTTAGGCTGGCTGAGCACTTCTAAAACCAAACCCGGCAGAGAAAACGTCGGGCAAATGAAGGTGACGTCGGCCCCACTGGTAACTCCAGGCAAGCAACCCCATGTGTGCAACTTCATTCCGCCAGTATCGCCAAAGCAAGGTTAAACGAGCGGAGTGAATGTTTGGGGAGTTCAAACACGAATTTACTTATTCTACTACTATCATATGTATGGCCGTTCACATAGGGGTTGCTAATAAACACACACATATTGAACATTTGCGATTACTACCTGCTTCCTTCTTCTCCGATTTGCAAAAATGGACTGGCCCAGTGACGTCAGAGTCCAAGTGCATCATTTCACTTTATTATTTTTATTAATTAATGTCTTATTCTTTTTATTTAATTGTAATTGTTATATTAATTCGTTTTCACGAGAAACTCTGAAACACATTTCTCAATTTCATTACAATGACATACCTCTATAGGATAATTTCCAACTACTTAATTTTCGCATGTGTATACTATTATCTCATTGTACTTTCAAACATAATATGTGATTGTGGGGTAACTTGTAAATGTTCTATGTTTTTGTTTGTTTTGTATATTGTCTTGTCGCTTTCCGAGAAATTTCGGCGCCAGACACTCTGAACTACGAGCAGCCTGCCGCCCTGATTGTCAATCAGAATCAAGGGCGCGTAGGAGTAGGGCGTGCTGTTGCACCACTCCCAGGTACCTAAAATATTTATGTCACGTGTAACGTTAACGTTAATAGATTAATTATTAATAGAACCTCTTTTTACTTCCTCTGCGCAAGGGAGTAACACTTCCACCCCACCCTCCTGCTGTAACACTACACCCAGGGACTTAACTTCCTCTAACGTCTTCCTGCGCTCCGTGCTTTTTACTGCTTCGCGTGACCACAGCCCTCAAGCGTTTGCAAATTACCTAGGTGTCGGTATTTAGAGCCAACATGTGAGTAAACTACCGTGAACAGCTCTCATTTGTTTCATTTCACGCGTCAGGTCGCTTCACGACTGCTTAAGAGTGTTCGCACCCTATTAATTCATTAGAACCTTTTCTCATCACTATTAAGTCGTAAGTATTGCCGACATCAGACGTAATCACTGGTATTTATGGGCGTTGTAAAG
Organism: Clitarchus hookeri; assembly: GCA_002778355.1. Taxonomy (NCBI): domain Eukaryota; kingdom Metazoa; phylum Arthropoda; class Insecta; order Phasmatodea; family Phasmatidae; genus Clitarchus; species Clitarchus hookeri. The sequence continues at coordinate 138,720 of NQII01004783.1, read as the reverse complement.
TGGCCCAAACAGCCTCGCATTTAGTGGCATAAGAGGAGGCCTACGCCCTCCTAAGTAGGACAGGTTGAATGCATATTTCAATAGCCATCCGGGACCATCACAATCTTCGACGTCACTTTAACAGGGATCTTCAGGAGATCACCGCATGGTTTAATGGCCCACTGCCCAATCTCTCATGGTATCTACAGCTAACCGGCGTCCAGATAATTAATTTCCGTAATAATATCCCACCCACCCCCTTTCCAACTCGAGGAACTCTGTCAATATGTGAAATGTAAGCTTCCCCAGGCAATGCAAGTCCTGGGGAAGGTGAGGCGGCTCCTCTGGGCACTAAACAAAAGGTTCCCAAAGTTTAAAGCTATTTTACATTATATGGTATGTGCAAACAGACGATGGTGCCTGGAGCGTGATGCATTGTCGGCCTCTGCGATCCTCGACTTACGACTAAATGGCAGGTGACGCGCGACCGAGTGTGCGCAGTCAGCCGTACATGAAAACTATGCAAGCTGCTTCAATTACATTTTCAATAATTAATAAAAAATACATTATTGGCTGTTGTTAAAAATTAAACGCAACACTATGACAATTAAAAACCTTTAAAAATAAATTTAAAATATAAATGATGAAATTCGAAAGTGTAATTCCTTTTGAACATTAAACTTCAAGAATAAAAATTAAAAAGGCTGAGTTATTTGTGGGGAAGGGGGGAGGATCCTTCATGCAAATTCCATGTCCTCGTTATTATAATTTTACTACTATTTAACTTCTCACGTCACGCATTGCAAAACTAGCTGAAAAACTTTTTATCCATATTTCGCAGCATACGGATAAAACTCTCATACACCTCACCGGACGAGTCCTACCGCGAGGGAAGGGTGAGGTGAACGGAAAACTGATACCACCTACACTACACTGCACTTCACTACACTTGTTCGGAGCGCACGCAGTGCTGCGTTGAGTGCGTAGGGGTGTGTGGTGCAGTCGGTGCAGTCGGCAGCGCACGACGGTACAGACTGTCTGAGGATATGGAGGACACTGTCCTGCGTCAACTAGTTATGAAGAAAATTATATATATTAAAGTATGAATTATTTTTCTCCTTTCAATTATCTAGAACAGAAATTTCTTAACGTAGTTATATTATTGAAGCTATAGATAATACTGTAAGAACTAGTACTGTGATGCTTGCTGTGCTATTTAGTACTCCTGGATAAATTTTTTCAAGAAATTAGTTTTTTTTTCACTATTATTTGAAAAATATTAATACCGATCGACCTAATAAATTAATTATTCACTGGGATATTTTGTTTTCTCAGAGATATGAATAAAATTTATTGGTCATAATTTTTTTAATTCGTAATTATTATCATATTAATTATGTTATTGTATGTTAGACGAAGAAAGCTGGTGGTACTGCAGATAAGAAGTTTGTTGGCATCAGAAAAAATATAACTTAGAAATTAGGAATTGTGTTATATTTAGCTGAATATAAAAAATTACTCAAATAGAAAAATAAAATAAAAATTTCAAAAACCTAAAATACATTTTTGTTTTGTTTGCTAGCAATTTTTAGAATAGGTAATGTTCATACTACATCAATCGTTTAAATTTCAATATAAAATATAAATTTAATAATTTCCAGTCTGATGTGGCCTGATTTATGTTTTCGCAGGACTTCAAACTGCTAGAGATAATAGTAGTCAACAGAAAACTCATGCTACGTGGGTTGATTATTTTAATATAAGAAATACTCTGTTGAATATGAAAGAAATGAGCTATTCCCAAAATAAATTTGGAATCTAGATTTTAACCATCAACAATAATTAAAAATATAATGTCGCCATCTGCCCTTCACCGGCCGGCAAGCAGTGGCTGCCCGTATTCGGATAAACCGTTGCAGATTTAGGGGAGGGGGAGGCGTCGACGTGAATGCCGTCACAGGTGTCCATGGGCGCCACTCAGCGTTAACCCAGCTGAGAAGGGTAAGAATCGTCTCAAGGCGTGCAGGGATACTGGAGGTTCCCCCTCTTGCAACTATGGCGTGTTCAAAATGTTCGAGGCTCAGGTGGTCGAGCACGGTGTCTGAGGACCTACTTGTTCTCTGTATGCCCCGTTGTTAGCCACCGGGTACGCCAGCTCCCTACGGCCGAGGTGCGCCGACCTAGCTAAGCGAATAAATGATGGACTCGTTAGTACACATGAACTCATTGTGAAACACTGACTTTTGTTTCATGTGCTGTACAGGTATAGTTATCTGCATTACTGAGCTCTTGCACCACGTGCGAAATACACAGTTCCACATCACAAACTGCGTACACATTCAAACTGCAAACGATGCATGCTGAGGTAGCGAGAACCACAAAACAAATTTGATTGCTGCACTGCAGGCCACGTACCGCACTATAACACATTACAGGAGTCAGCTCTGTCCGTAAACGTGAAGCCGAAGAATTCCCGCGGCCCGATGGCAACCCAGATTCAGAAGGGGCAATCGCGAGCGGTGACACTTTAAATAGATTAAAGATTTCACAGAAGAACACAGGAAAACAGAATTACCAAAGATCAGTTAGCCCAAAAATTTAAGTCCGCCTGCGAGACTCGGTGCGTCTGACCTTTGCCTAGCCTCGACAAGACTGCCCAAGCCCAATCGGTGTGGCTGTCGTGAAGACACTCCCGCTTAGAGAATTATGCGAGCTGCAATTTGCCTCCAAAACAGATCTTACTGACTAAGACGACATAAACACTCAATCCTATAATAACTACTGCAAACACAGGCTTGATTTCATTTACACAATTTGGTTAATATATATCTCAAAATTGGCATTACCTTCAACGAACTTTCAACTACATGCAGCTGTCTGCTCTGGCATTCATAATTTTTTAGTTATAAATTGTAAGATTTTTAACACACGGAAAACACTGTTTTATAAATGTTTAATTTTAAACAATAGTTATTTGCTGGCTGGGCAATAACATCACTTTCTCTTGAGTCTGCTACCCATATAAAATTCCCTCCGTTGCTATGTGTGTGTCAAATTAATTTACAGTGTTCATGGGTAGCTCAAAATAATCGTGTAGAATATCTACACTGAATTAACATGTCCGGAGAGACACTGCCTAGTCACTGTCCTTTAATAATAGGATAAACTCCCCCTTGCCCTTGCGACAATAATTGTAACTGCCCCTTCGCTTACTTACATTCGTACAGCAACGTCCAGGCTTTCATACTAACTGCACATTCGTGACCTGCTCGTTTCTTATATTGTCATCAGTCCTGGCGCGTATGCTCGTCCTAAATTACTGTGTTTATTGCCTGAGTTCAGTAGTCCCAGTGCGTCGATGGGTAGGGCGCATCCCCTTCACGCCTGGCACTGCACTCGTGCAGCATGTTCCATATTAGCTGCGGCTCGTGTGTCTACAAGTTGGGATTGGGTTCGGGATAATATTTCAAACACCACCATCCCCAGGAAGCCCAATTCTGACCGTGGACTCCTGGACGTATGTCACCTCTCTGCGGGTCGCCTGCTGTGTCTCTTGTCGCCTGAGGTCCCTGCCGAGGGTCTGGTTCAGCATGATGTCCCTTCCTCCGTCATCTAATGTGTCGCTCTGTGCCACGGCTAGGCAGCAGCTCGGTTGGCGCCGATGATGGCGGCGCCGCAGCTGGAAGTGTGGTTCGCCTTGGCCTTATTGCGCCCGGTAAGGGCAAAAAAAGAAACAGAAACATAGTCAGAATGCACACAACATTCCCTGTCCTGTTCTTTTTTCATAGTCCACACTAATCAGGTTTCAGTCTTCAGGTGTTGACCGGGGTTGTAATTGCCCCACATTGGGCGCCACATTGTTATCAGCATCAAATGGCAAGGAGATAATTGGGGGTAGAGTTGCAGTTGTAAGCGCAGGGCTCAAGGCCGTGATTTTGCGAACGGCCATGAGGTGAGCAGAAATTCTTACCAGGGTCGAGATGTCACAATGTGGGTAATCAACTGACGCCATAACACAAATAAATTCTTCTGCTCTGCTGTTGGGCACAATGCACATCAAATGCAAGTACAGTTGTGGCTGGTTCAATTAAACATAGGAATTAAGGGCGAACATGTGAAAGTTAAATCCAAAGCCATCTGGCATTTAAATCATGACAAAAACACTGCAAAGTTAGCAGGGGTCTACATAAATCCACTACAAAGAAAAGAAACAGGACAAAAGCGCTGCTGCGTGAACACACTTACATGAAGCCTCGTCTGAACCAGCCCGAGGCAGACACTCGTTACATATGCAAAAAGCACTTAGGCGACATAATTATTACGGCAGAAGGGCCTAGCCAGCTGCGGGGTAATTAATGGGTTTTAGAAATAAATGAAATGACAGAATGACAATATCAGTGAACACAAAGTTGACGGGCCTGTAGTCTACGCTGCACACTGTCGTCTGGCTTGAGCTCCAAGAAGAGACTGCGAAATGTCCATCGCTGGAGACTCGAGCCCACGCCAGAATTGGTGGCCCAGTGCAAAGCATGTTGTGAAGAAAGAAGTTTAATCGAAATGGAACACCAAATTAACGCTAGCTTTCAAAAACATGCACAGGGATGCACAGGTAAAACAAATAAATAAACAACCATACTTCAACCCTTTTTCACTTTTGTTTCGGCCGTCCAGCCTGTTTTCAGTGCACTCTACACAACATCCCGGCGCATCGAACAGACGCATCACACACACACCACATGACCCTGCACCCCATGCGCGCGCGGCCCATTATGGCCTTTCGCCGGCCGAGGAATGATGTTGCATGACACAATTTTATGTTAATCAGTAATTGTTTTGGTGGCTGGAAAAATGTTGCATGTTAGTTTTTCGGCCAAATTGGTTTTTAGTAGAAAAATGTTCTGCGTAACTCACTGGATCGAACTGTGTTCTTAGTTAGAAAATAAATGTTCCCCTGGATAGCATAAATATCGTCAGAAGGGCACAACACACATTTTTCTTAATGGGAAAATGTTGCTTATTGTAAATCGAATGATCGCTACACTGCAGAGGAGGTTATTCCTTCTGTCTTTGGCTTCAGCGTGGTTTGTGTTTGGACTCGTTGTTTGTTCACCAAGTACAAACTTTCAATGAATCTCCAAATGATTTGAAGGTTATAAACAATCGTAAACGTGTGCTAAATAGTGTAGAATTGAAGGACAAAAACCGTAAACTGTTGAGCGACAGTGGAAAATTTTACATGTCGAACCGAGGGAAAGGAGAAGTCGATCTGGAGAAGATGCCATCTACCAGAGCACAAGGTTGTTTAGCTACTTGTGGTAGCAATTAATACAATTTATTAACCCTTTCATCAGTCATCGATATCTAGACATAGTTTTACAACCTAACCTATAATGAGCAGACACCTTTGCTGCTCAAATAAATCAACTTGCGAAAACAGAAAACAAATTTTTTTATTGTAAATGAGATGTCACATCTTAATGCTTGGCCTCATTTTATTATACCAGGAATGGGAAGCCTATTTGCTATAATACATTTGTCACATGAATGGTATCACACCACGAAGAATAAAGATGCTCCAAGACAAAAATAAAGGCAGGCTGTTAGCACCCAGGGGTAAAAGGGAAACACATTTGAACCACCCGTACGCAATCGACGCAACTGTTAGGGATAAAATCAGAGAGCACATCAAATATTGCCTAACACAAGTGAGTTACTACAGTAGGAATACTTCATGTAAACTGTGTTCGTGCTTTGATTTGAGTGTCGGTTATTTCTAAACAAGAACCCTGGCAGGTCTGCGAATACCAAACTTTACAGGAAAATATTCAAGAAAGAATTTAATATGAGTTTTGGCACAACGAGATCTGATAGTTGTAAACTGTGTGATAAATATTACGCTCAGATGGCATTGTCTCATACTGAAGAAGAGCAGAAAAAGACAGCAGACGAAAGAACTGCACATCACTGCTAAGGAAGCTTATAAAACCCTGGCCATAGATTCCAAAAACACTTATATAATTACGTTCTGTGTTGATTTGCAGCAGATACTNACGCTCAGATGGCATTGTCTCATACTGAAGAAGAGCAGAAAAAGATAGCAGACGAAAGAACTGCACATCACTGCTAAGGAAGCTTATAAAACCCTGGCCATAGATTCCAAAAACACTTATATAATTACATTCTGTGTTGACACACTGTGGTTTTAGTTGCCAGCACCAGTATTCCAGTTATAATCTGGCTGTTCACTATGTGACTGACAACACTGTAATTATGTTCTTCTGGTACNCGTTCTGTGTTGATTTGCAGCAGATACTTTTTACGCCAGTGTTAACATAGTGTGGTTTTAGTTACCAGCACCAGTATTCCAGTTATAATCTGGCTGTTCACTATGTGACTGACAACACTGTAATTATGTTCTTCTGGTANACCAGCACCAGTATTCCAGTTATAATCTGGCTGTTCACTATGTGACTGACAACACTGTAATTATGTTCTTCTGGTACGAAAGTGTCGCCAAGCATGGGTCCAAATAAATCGGTTGATGTTTATTAAAATATGTCACTACAACATTAACATCAATATCTCATGAAAAAGAAAGAAAACTGATTGTATGGTCCAATCGCTGCACACGGCAAAATAATACCTGGGACATTCTAAAGCTTTACCGATACCTCTTTACATCAGGCTACTTTAGTGAAGTACAGCAAAAGGTTTTAATCACGGGCCACAGTTTCTTGCAGTGTGATTGGGGTTTTGCCCTTTATAGAACGTAATAAAAATAAGGTCAAACCACAGTGCCTTCCGATTGGAAGTAGATAATCGCTAATGCCAAAATGAGCAGGCTTTTCACAATCGTTGAAATGAACTAATGTGTATTTAAAGATCATATTGTTCTTCTAGAAAATAAGAAGAAAAAATTGCATACCACCAAGTAAGTTAGTACCTTCGGATGAAGATGACCGCTGATGATCCTGGCACACTCCATGAAGGGAAATTACACAACTTCCTTATGCCTCGGGTATCACAAGGAATTTTTCCCTCTAATCCGAATAGGAATTATGTCAGTGAACTACCATGTTTGTATTCAGAACATCTACGCACTTCTAAGGAGAAGATGAACAATCTCATGGACATGGCACAATATCTCACGAAACCAGAACATCGGAAATTTTATGAAATTATTGCGATTCTATAAAGTTTATTCCTGTGTATTAAACTTTATTTCAATTCCAATCTATTCAATAAAATATGAAAGATAACACATTTGATTACAAATGCATATTTTTGTACAATTTGTAAATTTTTTTATAATTTTCCCAATTTTTTATGTTTAGTGTTNATTTGATTACAAATGCATATTTTTGTACAATTTGTAAATTTTTTTATAATTTTCCCAATTTTTTATGTTTAGTGTTGAACAAATTCGTTATATTAGTGTTATTTCAATTTAGGATATTATTTTATTTCATTAAGATTTGATTGATTTTGAAAGAGGTAATTATCTAGGTAATTTTCATTAATTTTAACTTATTGAGGGCCTCATGTTTTCTGGCCTTGCAAACTCACGAAAAATACTTCAGTTAAGTTGTCAACGAATTTCCAGGCAGTTTAACTGCACAAATGTTTTCTTACAGAATGTGTATTTTCACATACTGCATATTTTTTCGTGTCACCATCGCATCTGGCTGCAAGATTTTTTTCTTTGTAATGTTCTCCAATTCGGTAGTTTTACACCTAACGTCAATTTTTTTTATGCTCTTGCCAGGCGCAAAAGGCATCGAAAGCTGCAGTTTGTATACACTTATACCATTTAGCGGCAACCCTTAAAGCTTAGACGCATGTCTTTTTCGAGCACTCACATGCACATCAACCGCGCTTTTATCATCAGACTGCCTAACTGTGAACATATGACTTGATGACGTGCAACTCCAGACTGCACTTGTGATTAAGATGTAGTTTTGTGGATATCATTTTTACTTCTCATCATGTAGTTAAGATGTGCAACAACGTAGTTTAGTGCTGGTATGCCACATTAGTATAGTTTACAACCTCCATTATTGGTAAGTGTTGTTATACCATTTTATTGACTCAGGTTCACGGTAACTGCGATTTTTGTATTAATCTGTGCCCGACCTTCACAGAGGTCGCAGCATCACCAATCGCAATGTCGGAGCTTTGCAGTCCCATTCGCAAAATCAACGTTATCCGAGTACCAGTCTGAACCGACCAGTAGTATGAGAATACTACAACTCCGCAGTCAAATTTGGTAGCTGTGATGGGGTACTCGTGACTCCCATGACATTCGCCGAAGAACGGTCATAGCGTATTTTGCTTTCTTCTATCTGCCGACCATCTCCACTTCATTTTCATTTTGATTGAACCCACAGTTTGTAAACATCCCATAGTTTGTAAATTTTCAAAAGTTTGTGAACCTTAAATTTTCAACAAAAATCTTAACTATCAAATTTTAAAATGAAAAGCTGTTCATCATCCAAACAAATTTATACCTGGCTTACAAAATATTTTATATTTACTAAATGTTATTTGTAAGGGGCCCCCCCTTTTCCCCTGCTATTATACAAGTTTTCATAATGTCAATCATATTCACTTTCTTATTTATGCCAGATAATAATATAATATTTACTGTTTTTATTGTAAATATATTAAAAGTTTTAATTTCCTAAATAGTCACGGAATTATTTATTTTACTCTCCTTTGGAATATATATAACTATTAATCACATTGTTCTCATTATTATTTAATGACTGTAAGCTTTTTGTATCCGGCATGCATATATTTTGAAAACCTTCTTTTATTTTGGTTGAAGTAAACATGGTAGCAGTTTAATTATACAAAAGAAGGCCAAGTAAATCTGGTAGCAGATCATGGTTAAAATCTACACAGCCACAGCGATTTTGCTACATTTTTATTTTAACGACCTGTAAATTACACGATTATATTTACCAAATGTGGATTGAATGAATATCTTTGTATGTCAACGAGATCGGTAAAACATTTATTATTTAGTATTTTATTATTATCTTATATTTTGTTGGTTTAGATTTACCATTTTCAGCAACTCATTTTTTTTATCCACTGTGACTTGCTTAATCTCCTCCGCGGACATCTTGGCGAAGTGGAACGTACTTTAATTTTATGCACATGCTTTTCTTTCCGTCTCTGTTCTTGCNACGTACTTTAATTTTATGTACATGCTTTTCTTTCCGTCTCTGTTCTTGCAAATGTTTTGTCATAATATTTCATAAAAAATGATTACTAGGGTGTTTATCTAAAATATGTTGTTAATTAATATTAAAGTGTTCTAATGTTAATAGTGTTATAGTGTTAGCCGTAGTAAACAACACTTCGCGTGTTTTTATGTGGGTTATAGCCCCAATTCCTCACAGTTTTTTTTCATTGCTCATACTTAATATGGCTAACACTACGGTTCTCGAACTATTAGTTCGTGATGAACTACCATATCAGTTAGTTGTCCAGAACATAAATGGATCAGGTGATGTGCCAATGTTGCGTAAATGATGCGACTGGCATTTAACGATCGCATCCAGCCTTCCATAGTTAATTTGAATACCATGGATTGGATGGACGAGTTCATTATTTGTGCTGACCAGGCTGAACAGTTAAGTGCAACAGCTATTTCACTACAGGCTGCTCCCAGCAGCACGGGCCTAAATAGGTATATATTTAGGCTCAACCATGTAATTTATAGATTTACGAACCTATATATGTTAGGCCAAGATGGTATTCATGATCTATACATGCAAGAGATAGCCAAGTGGCTCGATAATTTAAAACAAACAAAGAAAATGCTAAATAATTTATCTAATCATCACCATAGTTGTCATACAGCCTTCGGTTGACCCCATTACCATCTCCAATCTAACCCATGATTTGGAAAATTTAAATGTTTCAAAAATGTCAGCACCAACTATTAGCACCCAGGGCTTAGACCCTGTGTCACTCAAGTATATCGTCTTTACCACTCACACCACCCATCACAACTACGTCATGCTCTGACATTTCAGACAACCNAGGGCTTAGACCCTGTGTCACTCAAGTATATCGTCTTTACCACTCACACCACCCATCACAACTACGTCATGCTCTGACATTTCAGACAACCCTATTCAAACTTCATTGATGTGTGACATTGCTAATAATGTAAGTAACAGTGAACCAATTGAGGATTACAGCACCCTGACTACTGTGGAAGTAGTGTCCACCAACATTTTACACACACACACACACCTTCAACCAACACCCCTGCCATTACACAGCCATCCCCTGTATACCAAATTTCACAAAAANTTACCATCTCCAATCTAACCCATGATTTGGAAAATTTAAATGTTTCAAAAATGTCAGCACCAACTATTAGCACCCATGGCTTAGACCCTGTGTCACTCAAGTATATCGTCTTTACCACTCACACCACCCATTACAACTACGTCATGCTCTGACATTTCAGACAACCCTATTCAAACTTCATTGATGTGTGACATTGCTAATAATGTAAGTAACAGTGAACCAATTGAGGATTACAGCACCCTGACTACTGTGGAAGTAGTGTCCACCAACATTTTACACACACACACACACACACCTTCAACCAACACCCCTGCCATTACACAGCCATCCCCTGTATACCAAATTTCACAAAAANCACACACACACACACACCTTCAACCAACACCCCTGCCATTACACAGCCATCCCCTGTATACCAAATTTCACAAAAATGTTCTGCTCTTACCCAGGCAACCCACATCCATTCCACAACCACACCACAGACTTCACAAACCCATTTAACTACCCATCCACCTCTTCCCTTCTTTCACCCCCTCATCCCACAGCCACAAACGCTTTCAGACCTGCCCTTGCTTTCTTAATGCATAGCTAGTATCCAAAACCCAGTACAAATTCCCCGTGCATCCTATAATAAAACCAACCCTGGTACCTCTTTCCAAACAGTTCCCACTCCTATCATCCCTTCACACAGCCCCTCCAACAACTTCCCACCCCACTCACAACATTTCAGCATAAAGTAAAATGCCCATCTAACCCACTTACCACACCTTACCACCCTACATTCTCAACCCTTTCCTTACTCCCAACCCCTTTCTTTCCCAAACCCCCAAACATCATTTTCTGTTTTTGGCAATATTTCGCATCCTATCGAAAGGGTTCTTACGAAATTCCCTAAGACTGAAGGTCTCTCTATTCCACAGCTGCTCAAGTATTTAAGAGAACTAATCAAAATAAAACAAAAACGAAACATCTTTGATCCCAGCTGCTGTAAATAGTTTTTCTATTTTCCCACTTCCCTTAAGTGATAGAACCACTATTGCCAGAAGCAAAAGTTCTAGCATTGANTAAATAGTTTTTCTATTTTCCCACTTCCCTTAAGTGATAGAACCACTATTGCCAGAAGCAAAAGTTCTAGCATTGACCAGTTTTACAAAGATATAGTGGATTATTTCATCCCTGCCAGACCTTTAGTCAACATTCATTTGGAATGGTTCAATCGTTTACAAGAACACTCCTAACCCCTTGCCCATTACATTGCAGAAATAAAAAAAACCGCAATAGTTTTGCTATTATGTGTTTCTGAGGCTGAGANTAAATAGTTTTTCTATTTTCCCACTTCCCTTAAGTGATAGAACCACTATTGCCAGAAGCAAAAGTTCTAGCATTGATCAGTTTTACAAAGATATAGTGGATTATTTCATCCCTGCCAGACCTTTAGTCAACATTCATTTGGAATGGTTCAATCGTTTACAAGAACACTCTGAACCCCTTGCCCATTACATTGCAGAAATAAAAAAAACCGCAATAGTTTTGCTATTATGTGTTTCTGAGGCTGAGANGAACCCCTTGCCCATTACATTGCAGAAATAAAAAAAACCGCAATAGTTTTGCTATTATGTGTTTCTGAGGCTGAGATAGTTTCTACCATCTTAGATGGGTGAAATCCCGCAGAGCGCTGACGCGCTATTTTCAAATCCATACCACAGACATTTGCTGACTTGGACCGTTTGTGCATTTATTCCACCAATGTTGCTTTTGCAGACCAATCCCGAGGTGAATTTCACCACCATTTCAAAAGTCAATCCACATCATCTTTTAGATGAGAACACTATAGTTCTAAGAAAGTGTCTGAACCATCCCAAGCTGATAACCAAAAATGAATTCATGCCTATGAACCAGAGAAAAGGTAGTAAAACGTGATTTTTTTGTAAAAAGCCTGGTCACGTTATGTTTGAGTACAAAATTTTGGCAGCAAAGGCGAAAAAAGAATCTAAACAAAAAACGTGTACGGCAGTGGTCTAAATGTGCGAAGTCTATGCGACCTTAACAGAACAATGTTTCTAAAAATAAAGGTTTTCGAAGAAAACAAATTTAGTTACTACTGTCGAACCATTTGATACATCATGTTTTGTGAATAGTGCCTTTGTGGTTGATGACTTACGGAGCACATGTAGTTGTTCTACTGACAGAAAATGTAGAAAATATAGGAAAAGTGGTTCACTTAGGAATCAGTTAAAGAGAGTTTCACAATATTGTGCCTTTAACAAAACCATTTTTACCATCTCAACAAACAAATTGGTTGCTTACATATCAATGGACTTGTAGACAAAGGTTGAGTTTTTAGTCTCATGTCAGGATCTCATTTCGAAAATTAAAAGAAAAAAATTCATTAAGAGTACTGTTATTCAAATAAACTGCTTAGCGTGTATGCGAATGAACTATACGCACAATAATGTATACAAATTACGCATTTCAGCACATATTCTAAAATTAAGTCCTACAGCTTCAGATCAGCCATTGGAAATACAACTACAAACTTTAGTGAAAATCAGAATTGATTTGTTTACATGGGTTTTTCCATTTCTTGTGTGCGATGAGCTACCGACAAATATTATTTTAAGAGCAGATTTTTTCCGGTTCACAATCACAGAACTGTGGATAAGTAAAAGTATCATAAGTTACAAATAATCAAAATTCTACTGATTTGAATCATCTTGATAGTGCAAAAAAAAAANATAAGTAAAAGTATCATAAGTTACAAATAATCAAAATTCTACTGATTTGAATCATCTTGATAGTGCAAAAAAAAAACAAGCAATGAAGAATACATGTGCAGATATTCCAGATGTAACGATTTCAGTATTCAAAACAGTTTGTTTATGTTTGAATAACTTTTGAGTTGATTGTTTTTATTTACTTTGAAATGTTATTTAAAAGCCCCTACTCACAGGTGATTTGTAAATCATGATATGACCTGTAAATTTGATTAATTGGTTTTTGTTTGTTTACATTTCACATATTTTGACAGTTCTCCTTCTTTCATTTATTTTGTTATGTGAACTGAGCTCAACTATCTTTCCATGTGCTAATTGTTTTGTCATTGTGTTTCTCTTTGCAATTTACCTGATATAATCAAGCAGTGTTGGCCATGGAGGAATGCTTTAAATTACTGAACTGACAAGGTTGTAACTTATCAGAAAGTGGCGTATTTTTTGGAATTTCCCGTAATTAATTAGCGTCCCCATGTGAAACCCGTTGCTGATTACTCTCTCTCTCTCTCTCCTCACACGCCATGGCAAGCGATACATCATAAAATTTATCCACAAGTATTACTTTAATTTTGTACCTACCGCACATCATAATGGTAGGAAAGGCGTTAGAGAGGCGCCTAGTTGAATAATATATGCGGGGTATGAACTGAAGAGGCCCAAAACGTATTGCACATAGTTTTGACGTGCTACGACTATGTCTGCAGCCCTCTCCGCTGAAGTTGTGTAAGTATGACCTACGTCGAGTATGGTATTGTAAATTTAAATTGAAATGTGTGCAGCAAAAACGTTTGTGCTATTTGGATCACGAAATTATTTGAAATTTAAGAGTGGCATTTGTATTTTTAAATTAATATTTCTGAATCTTAATAAAGGCATAATTTTATCAGACAGTAACCAGAAACCAGCATATAAGAGGGCATGTTCTAAGGCTGTGCCAAATTATGAACACTTTAATAATATTATTTGCTGAACTACAAATTAGCCATTTAAATTTCTACGCCTCACGTAAATTATCTATTTTGTCTCTTAATATTNAATTTCTACGCCTCACGTAAATTATCTATTTTGTCTGTTAATATTTTTAATGTGATGTAGCAATTCAGATCTCTGACAACTAATTCGCTATTTACAGGACAGCAATTTTTCATTGAATTTTAAATAAATATATCTGGATTTTCTGCACTGTTAAAANTTTTTAATGTGATGTAGCAATTCAGATCTCTGACAACTAATTCGCTATTTACAGGACAGCAATTTTTCATTGAATTTAAATAAATATATCTGGATTTTCTGCACTGATAAATTTTTTTTTTATGGTAATGATTTTGCAATTTTCACGTACTTCTTCCTTAATAAAACTACAATTCTCTGTACACCAATTGCACGCCTTATGCTTTGTATAGATGTTTTGAGTAGTTGTAATTTTATTTTCAAGAAATTTATCTTGTTTGAGGGTCTTGTATTAATACTAATAGTATGAAATGTTATATGTTGCAATTGTATGTTTCTTAGAAGTGTAATCTCGTATTTTCTACATTCATTAAGTGTTCCTTTTAATGTGCCATAAATATAATTTTTCATAACTTACCTGAGCAAACTAAAGTGTTCAGCATTTTTTTACCATTCTCAGTGTCAGTCAAATGAAAGCCGTCTCGCGTGGCGCTAGGTGCGCGGCGCTAAGTACGCAAGGCTCTCGTCTCTACAAGAGTCTCTCAAAATGTCCTCGTCTCTGATTAGCTGCGCGAGGCTCTAATAATATAATGTTTTAAAAATTTAAAAAAATATTTTTTTTAATTCATAAGATTTTTACTTTTTATTTTTTTTTAATTTTAAATTTTTTTAACTGATTAGCTATGCGAGGCTATCGAAACTGATAAGTCAGTACCATTCATAATAATTGAAGTATGTTTCGTGTTTATTGCCCTCTGACATACAACTTCTTACAGCATATAAAAATAGTCTAATTTCGAATCAGATATAGTCACCAAAACATATGCATCACTCCCAACCACGAAAAATTATCACGGAGTCATTTAAGTCCTATGCTTATTATGTAAGGATCGTTTGTAAGTTAATGTGCAAATGACGTCACAGAAAGCTCTCGTACTGGCTGCATTTAAAGTCGAACTAAAGGTTCAAAGTTTCATGTGTAAGTGAATGACATCACACGAAGCTCTCATACGGGCAGCATTGAGGTTCGATGCCAGCTGCTTACTTATTGCACGATGTCAAATATTCGTGACAGTAATTTCCGAATCGTAGAAGATAAAGTCACCAAATGTGTAACATATGCATCACCCCCGACACCGAAAGTTATCACACAGTCATTTAAGCCCTATGCGAACTTATAAGCATTGTTGGTCGTAATTTCCTACCCGTTTAATATATAGGCGTCAAATTTGTAACATACACATAACCTCCAACATCAAAAGTTATCACAGAGTAATTTAGGCCCTATGCAAACTTATAAGCATAGTTGATCATAATTCCCGAACCGTTTAAGGTACAACCATCTAATTCACATAATAGGTATCACCCCAGCAAGGAAAATTAACAAATGTTCATTTAAGCTCTAGGCGAAGTTCATATAAGCCTTACGCGAACTTATAAGCATAGTTGTCGTAATTCTTGAACCGTTTAAGGTACAACAGTCAAATTCATAATATAGACATCGCCCCAGGTAAGGAAAATTAACAAATGGTCATTTAAGCCCTATGGGAACTAGGTGACGTCAGGAGGTCGACATCGTGTGACCAGGGTGACGGCAGGAT
Source organism: Clitarchus hookeri (assembly GCA_002778355.1). Lineage (NCBI taxonomy): Eukaryota > Metazoa > Arthropoda > Insecta > Phasmatodea > Phasmatidae > Clitarchus > Clitarchus hookeri. The sequence continues at coordinate 122,870 of NQII01004783.1, read as the reverse complement.
GTTGACGACGTGTGACCAGGGTGACGGTCGGAGTCGTGCGGCTGGACCTGGGTGACAGCGAGTGGGGTCGTCGTCGTGTGGCCAGACCTGGGTGACAGCGAGCGGTGTCGGCGTCGAGTGGCTGAACCTCGTTGATGGCAGGCCTTGCAGAAAAAAAAATTAGTAACTCTGGCCCCACCCAAATGATTAAAAACAACAGGACCAGGAGGGTTATCTCAGGGTCTTTCCAACCATACAAAATGATAAAGGAGCCTAACATGTTACACAAAACTCTCAAAAGTGTCTCAACACTGTCGAAGATGGTAGCCAATCCTAAAGGATGTTACAATCCACAACAATAAAGGAGCCTAACACGTTACTCAAGGCTATTGAATGTGTATCATGATTGGAAGCCTATCAAAAAGAACGATACCGTGCACAACGATAAAGGAGCCTAACATGTTACGCGAGGCTCTCGAAAGTATCTCGGAAACTGCGACGAAGTGCACGGCATAACATAAAGGGCGCTGCCGAACACTTCAACGACTCACGCGGCCTGACATAAAGAATGACGCCGAAAACTACGACGAAGTGCACAGCATAACATAAAGGATGCTGCCGAACACTTCAACGATGTGCAAGGCATAACATAAAGAACATCGCCGTTACGCTTGACATAACATAAAGGACACCACCATGACTCGAGGCATGATATTAAGGATGTCACCATGGCACATGGTGTAACATAAAGAACGTCGCCGTATACTTTAACGATGCTTGCAGCTTAACATAAAGGTCGCTGCAGTGCACTTCAACAACGAGCACAGCATAACATAAAGGTTGGCGCCGAACATTACAACAAAGCACGAGGCATATCATAAAGGACGTTGCAGTACGCTTCAACGATGCGTACAGCCTAACAAAAAGGAAGCTGCCGAACACTACGATGTACGAGGTATAACATAAACGATGCTGCAGTGCACTTCAACGATGCGTACAGCCTAACATAAAGGATGCTGCTGAACACTGCGACGAAGCGTGCAGCATAACATAAAGGATGCTGATGGACACTTGTACCCATGCACGCACATATCCACACATATATATACATAGGTTATCCCAGAGTAGTCCCAATCATACACAACGATAAAGGAGCCGAACATGTTACGAGAGGCTCTCAAAAATATCTCGTCACTGTTGAAGCTGGTAGCCTATCCTAAATATGAAAGCATATACGTAAATAAAATTTAGGATGCATAGAATGAAAAAATGTATACTATATATCACCGAAGTCAATGTAACGTTTCATTAAACGACTTGTAAAGGTTGTGTCCTTTTGCTTGCTACTAAACATAGCGTGTGTAAACCGGTAGTCATGCAAGAGTCTATGTCACCGATATTGATGATTAGATATTTTAAAAAATGTAAAGGTAAATAGTTAAAAAATCCCACTTACCATTGCATATTGCACATGCAACTAACATTATACATCAAGTTAGACCGAAAAAAAATTACACTCTCGAAACGCTGATACCAGCAGGCATAAAAATAAAAGACAAATGGTTATTATCACCTACCAACAAGTATTGTACAATTGAGGAGCACTATACAGCACATCATGTGATGCTAGACAACACTGTGCGTCTGGCTAGCATGGTAGCCTTGGTTAGTACAGCAAAAATAAATAGTAAAACTATTTTTTTCACATACATCCTACGTTCGAGCTATGCTACAGGCACACACAAATTAAATCAAGCAACGAACAACATATGTAACATTAGACTAAATAAAATACTATGACAGAGTTGTGAAGTATGGAGAACGATAAGGTTAACACTACCACATACCATCACAAACAGATATAAAATACAGTAGAATCGCGATAATTCGTATTGTCAAGGGACTGAATGTTAAATATGAATTATCGAGATATTAAAATTAGCGGGATTACCAATAATCGGGAGCAAAAAAAAAAGAAAAACATATATAATAACGAGATTAACGCAAATTTGCATTAATATGTAATGATAAACGCGTGGCTACATATTACGTATACATATGTACTTTATATGTAAATCAATAATTACATCAATAAAAAACACATTAAAAATTTACGCTTAAAAAAATATGTAATTTTCTTTTGGGGCAAGTCTTGCAGACGGGTATTGTCGATGGCTTTGTCAAGCATGTTCAAAGCAGAAAATACTTCATCGCGAATGTCTGATTTCGCTAAGAAATGGCGCACGTTGATGTGTTGCTTAGCCACTTTAGGTGTAATTGTCGGCGCATCATCTTCATCACCTTCACCATCAATGTCCTGAGATGGAGCCAAAATTTTGTAATCAGTTAGAATCCCCGCTACCGCCAGGCCATCGTCAAAACGGACGAAATCTTCAAACATTATAGAATTTCCTTCATTTTGAGGAAGACAGTTCCAATTCACAGGGCATTCTAAGTCTTGTCAGTAACTGCTGATGAAAGTTCCACCTTCGTGAATCCACAAGCACGAAAACCGTTTTTTATTGTGCTTTCGCTAACACTTTGCCACGCCTTGTGAGCAATGTTCATGGCTGAAAATTAGGTGATTTTATTATCCTTCCCCATCCTCGATGCTGTCAAGGCGTTGCATCACTACTTCCTTGCATTAAAAGGTTTTGAAAGTTTTAATTATGCCCTGGTCTAGAGACTGCAAGCTTAGAAGTAGTGTTGGCCGGCAAAAACACTACATTAACTTGACTGAGCGGTGGGGTATTGCTATGGGCCGTAAAATTATCCATGAAATGTAGAATTTTTCGCTGCCTTTTCTCCGTATCAGCATTCACTGATCGTATCCATTACTTGTCATCCACGCTTTTTTGTTTGCACGATAGGTCATCGGAAAAGTTTTTATGTTTTTAAAACATCTTGGCTTGGCTGATTTGCCTATCATGAGCGGTCTTAATTTCTCAGATCCATCCATGTTGGCGGCCAACAATATTGTTACACGTTCTTTATTTTTTTTTTCCGCCATGACACTTTCCTTTCTTAAAACACATTGATCGGTCGGGGAGACACTTATAAAATAACCCCGTCTTATCGGCATTAAATGTGTTATTGGGCTCATAAGAATCGATTATTTATCCCAATTCGTATTTCCACTCAGAACAAACGTCGGCCGATACACTCGCACTTTCAACACTAAGCTTCTTAAATGTTCTGCTGTGCCTTTTTTTAAACCTATCAAACCAACCATCACTCGCACGAAAGTCTTTAATTCCCATTTTTTCTGCGAAAACTTTTACTTTATCTCTTAAAATGTTTCCTCCAACCGGTACATTCGAATTCTGTGCTTGCGCAAACCACTTTTTTAAATTCTCTTTTAGTTGTGGATACTCACCAGTCTTAAAGCGCAGACTTCACTGTCCGATGTCTGGGAGGCGATTTTGTCCTTGTTCTTCAGAATGGATGTTATTGTGGAAGGAGGAACGTTATAACGTTTGGACACGTCAATTTGTTTATCACCACCGGCCACGGCGTAAATGATTTATTTTTTTTCTCTAATGGAAAGACACTTATTAGCTCTTTTCGGAGGCATGGCTAAGACCGAACTGACGAACTTTTCACTCGCTCTGCTCCTTCCTACCCTCTCATAACCCTAGGCCGGACAGCAAGGTGCCTCTTAGTTCTGGGAATCACAGACACATCGCCTCACAGCCTACTCGGCGTCATTACCTGCCCTTCAAACCCTCCTACATCCCATGGTACCCTTCTGGTCCTTTTTAAACTGCCCGAATTGCATAAATCTAGAGCTGGTGTACAGTCTAGGGTTAAAAAAATTACGAGTTAACGAGATTTTTAAGTTGTAAATAATAATTATAAGACGTTTTAATTGAGCTCGAGCACCAAAATAAATACGAATTATCGAGGGGACCGGAATGCATTGTTTTTTTTTACTAATTAAAGGGATTTTCTCAAGGTACCGGCAAATTTGCACGAATTAGCGGGATATACGAATAATCGGGATGCGAAATATCGGGATTTCACTGTATATAAAAAAAATCTAAAGTAAAAATGTTATAAGTACTTACCAACCAACCGGCATATATTGCACAAGTGTCAGATACTCTACGAGACTTTAGATAGTACGGGGCAAGACCAGACCATCCTGGTCAGTACAACAGTCATTCGACCTTGGTTTTCTCATATTCCTTCTAACTACCTAATAGTAATACTTGCAAATGTACAAATGCACGACACCATAACACCTTGCACTCATACAAAAAAAGGAAAGCATGAATGGTATACCTGGCAAAACTACTTGCATGTGCTCCAGTATTCCTCCGAGAAAATGAAAACATGTACAGGACGTGCTGGTAACAGGCCTGGCAAGTAAGATGGTCGCTTGCATGCGCTCCAGTGTGTTACCACCCTGTCTACTTGGCAAGGAGAAGATTGCAACTCGTGCATGAGCTACAGTGCACTGAATCAGACTGCGCGGTGGGCCAATAAATAGCATACCTGGCAAGCCATCCAGTCTTACAAGTGCTCTAGTATACTGCAGGAAATAAAAAACTGATAATTTACCTGACAATGTTAGGAACTTGCCTCTTGAACGAGCTACAGTAGCCGGTCAGTCAGTATACCTGACAAGCATGCAACACACTTGCTCGTACTACAGTATGCTTATCGAGATATGAATATGGCTACCAAAACCATCAGCATAGTATGTGACAAGCGGAATATGACGAAGCTTATACATTCTCCCACACACGATGGGAGAATAAGCTTTCTCTCCGGCGACATACAAAACTATGTAAGCATAACAAAAAAAATTGAAAAAAATTACAATAAATATTTTTTTTATATTAAAAAAAACAAAAAAATCATAAGAAATTTGCGTCCGAATACAGGAGCAAGCTGCCGCGAATTTCCTACAATTTTTTTTGGTTTTTTTTCGCGGCTGAAGACAGGAGAGAGCTCCTGTCTTCATCTTCGACGATGGCGTTTGCCATTGTTGAAGCTGCCGCGAATTTCTTACGATATTTTTTTATTTTCTTTTAAATTTTTTTTTTTAATTAAAAAAAAATTGGGCTAGGGTTACCTTTGAGTCTTCCCAGGCTATAACGGAATATAAAAGGTTATTTAAACATTTTTTTTTTACTTCTCGCATTGCTCAAGCCTATATGTGTGTTATAGCTTGTGGGATGGACTTTTAAATGATAATCGAATTTGGGAAAACACTGAGATAAATGGAATGCGAGAGCGTGAAGTGTAACGTATCATCTACCAGTTGTGTCACTGCGGTACCCCAATGGAATGCGAGTGTGTGAAGTTTAACATGCCATCTATCTGTTGCATCACTGTGGCACCCCAATGGAATGCGAGAGCATGAAGTTTAATGTGTCATCTACCTGTTGCATCACTGCGATGCCCCAATGGAAAGCGAGTGCATGAAGTTTAACGTGTCATCTACCCATTGCATCACTGCGACACCCCAATGGAATGTGAGTGCGTGAAGTTTAACGTGTCATCTATTTGTTGCATCACCGCAATACTCCAATGGAATGCGAGAGCGTGAGGTTTAACGTGTCATCTACCTGTTGCGTCACTGTGGCACCCCAATGGAATGCGAAAGCGTAAAGTTTAATTTGTCATCTACCCATTGCATCACTGCGGCACCCCAATGGAATGCGAGTGCGTGAAGTGTAACGTGTCATCTACCCATTGCGTCACTGCGACACCCCAATGGAATGCGAGCGCGTGAAGTTTATCGTGTCATCTATATGTTGTGTCTCCGCAGCACCGCAATGGAATGCGAGGGCGTGAAGTTTAACGTCTCATCTACCCATTGCATGACTGTGGCACCCCAATGGAATGCGAGTGCATGAAGTTTAACATGCCATCTGTCCGTTGCGTCACTGCGGCACCAGTTCTGATATTATGAGCAACTATGATTGTAGGGCTTAACTTGTTCTGTGATAATTGTTTATTTCATTGCTGAGGGTGTGATGTGTATCATAAACAAATCAGCACCTGCTAAGCTTATAACTGTGAGCGAACAGGTAATGACTACTGTTGAGATGTAAGGGGCAAATCTACAGAGTCCCTTGCTGTTGACGATGTAATTGTCGATGGTAAGTCTTTAACCAATGATTTCCATGTTCATATTGTCAAAACTTATGTGTTCGGGATATCTATATAGATGGTAGGATTTGCTTTTATTTGATCAACATGAAATGAGGGTTTGTGTTATTCATCTCGGGTTGTCACAGCATGACCTGATTGTTATCTACTTATAAATGCGTGAACATATATTGAGCACAGTTATATACGACAATATATTATTGTAGATATAGTTCGTGGTAATTTTTTGCATGATATGTTCGATACTTAAATATATATATATATATATATATATATATATAATTTTTTAACTCACGTATCATGTTGTATTTTTTACATGTGAAATTATCGATTTCTATTGAGTTTGAACCTAGGATAGCAGCATAACATGTTAGAACTTCCCTTTATCATTATGTGTGGTGGTGAACTTTATGTCAGCTTTGTTAGCGGCGAGACACTTTCGAGACATGTTAGTCTTCTTTATCGTTGTGTGTGACAGCGCCCTTTATGTTAGGCCTGCGAGAGCTTCGCGTAACCTGTTAGGCTCCTTTATGCGCGGCGGTGTTCTCTCTTTATTACAACGATAGCTTATATTTATGCTTTATATGTATCTTCACATTGTAGACATATAGAAATTATATGTTACAGTAGTGACGAGACTGTTTTCGCCATTTTTTTCATAGTAGTGTGCGTTACCTTTAATGCTTTATCATTGTGTATGGTCGGGAAGATTCTGAGATAACCCTAGCGCATATGTTTGGGAAGGTTCTGAGATAACTCTCCCGACTTGGCCTGCAAGAGCGTGATGTATATCTCGTAGGAAGCCAATCAGAGACGAGAACATTTTGAGAGCCTCGTGTAGAGACGAGAGCCTTGCATACCTAGTGCCGCGCACCTAGCGCGAGAGCAGGCGAAGTCCGCGGTAACGTCATCGGCTGACGCAGGAGATGCTACCGGCTCCCCGCTCCCGGCGCCAGCGCCAGGTGCAATTGAATCGCTCATTTCTAGTTACTTCTGCAGAAGTGCAAAAATGCGTTGCACAAATGAAATCGCTTCATGGTCTGTTGTTTACTAATATAGACCCGTTGTTCACGACGTGAAAACGTGAAAACGCACCCGAAACGAGAGAGGTTTGTGCAACAAGGGCATAAACGACTTCCGGGAAGAAAGAATATCCCACAAATAAGTAAGTTGTAAGGACGGTTGCGGAAGAACCGCTCTTGAATAAGAGGCAAGTTCCAGTGGGACGAGAAGGTATAGGTCTCGAACCCACCTTGGCCACCACCAATTAGGAAAAGCATGAAAGTGAGGAAAACCCCAGGAAGAATGGATTCCTCAATAATCAGCGCTTGGGTGCCTACTACAAGACCTAGACGTTCTACCAAAGCTCGACACTTCTACAACCGAGGAGGATCCTGAGAAAGTCAGAAGGGAATTATTAGAAATTGTGAGAAGACGTTTGTTTTTGTCCACAGGAAGCCCCAAGTGACATTACAAGACAAGTAAATCAAATAAGTTCCTTAGTACGCCCCTAGTTTGTATTTGGAGTTTGTTACTCGAAAGTTGTTCTTGACATTTGAAGGTCCTTATCGCGTTACTGGAATCACCTGAAATAATTGCTACGAGTTAACAGATATGAATGGTAAACCAGTCGGAAAGTTTAACAAAACCCAGCTGAAAACCTATCATGAAACCTACTTGTATGTTCAGTCAACAAACGACAGCAGTTGAACGAGAAGTCTGTAACGACAGCTAAGGGGGCATCCGTAAAGTACGTGATGCGTTTAGGGGGGTGGAGGAGGTCAAGCACCTCTCACCCAATCTCACGTGGTGGAGAGGGGGGGAGGGGGTCTCGGCAAATATCACGTAATTTTTTTTCCGCAAGGAACAGTCTAAAATTACGAGAAAAGTTGGTTAAATTAAGTAAAACATGTTTCTCCACTAGAATACGTCTAAATCCTAATACACAATGATAATTATCGCGGTTATGAGAACGCCAAATAGTAGCACAGTAGTACCTCGATTGTTAAGCTGCCACCGGCAAGCCAAACGCTCGACTCGGCATGCGATACGTTACGATACGATATATCGATACAAAATATTTTTTTGGCAATCCCTAGAGCATACGAGCCGAGTGGCGGCGCGCGCGGACACGTCCTGACCTGCTGTATTTACGTCCGTAAGTATTTTGTTAGTCGACGGCTCAGTCAACGCTGTCACTCATTCAAAATGAGTTTATACCATAATTATTACAATGCATACGTTAAAATACACGTCTACAGGACGAATAAGTGCTGCCAGGAAGAAGTTACAAAGTTATGGAACGCAGCGAAACAAAGGTTCCCGAAAACGGAAGGTTTAGTGCTACACGTTCAGCAGGAGATCGAACAACTCCTCAGAGAAGCGGCGGAGAGAAAGGCCCGGACTACTCTGACATTCCTTACTAAGGTAGGCTAAACACCTTCTTTTCTATTTTATACACAATACAATGTGAAAAAAATGCAATGTTTTATTTATCACGAATTCAATGAAGAGCGCTATTAGTATTTTTAACGATATATTTGCCTCACACAAAATTATTAAAACAAACTATCTTCTGAATTTGTTAGTCTCATGANGAATAATCGGGATGCGAAATATCGGGATTTCACTGTATCTTCTTAATTTGTCAGTCTCATGTCTTCATCGTGATGTTTTGATTCCAGGGAAACACTAAGACCTCCAACGGTGCTTCGGCTGAGGCGAGCGCTCAGAGTGCTCAAAACGTGGAGTGCGCAGGTCAGACTGGGACGAGCGCTCAAAATGTTCAAAATGCTGAATCCGCGAATCAGGATGGGACTACTGACCAGCAGCCAAGGGATCAAGATGTTGACGACGATCCTCAACCGGCGGGTTAGTATTCACCTCCCTTCGTATGCGCGATGTTTTTTTCCTTTTTTCTCTGTTTAAATCAAAATGTTCTTCGCTCCACAGGTGCTTCGAAACGCAAAACTCAGCCTCTCGTGATCAGCGACGATGAGTATGAAATCACGTCGAACTCCTCACCATCCGCTGTGCGTCCCACTCCGGCACAAGACATTATGAAGTGAACGATTGCTAAACTACGTGTGGAGCTGAATTTGACGGAAAGGCGTAAAGGGTCTCTCATCGCTGACGGCACTGAACACGAGAAAGCACGTAACTTGCGGCAGGGAATCGATGATTGTGAAATGAAGCTGAAGCTTAAAGAAAAAACAGAGAGTGTACGCTATGAAGCACAGGGAAAATAATTGGGAAAAAATAATTGAATTGAGTTCTAAGAATCCCGATGCGGCGAAGTCGTTGACGCCTCGTGCTGCCCCTGGACATCCCAGTTTAGAAAAAGAGCAGCCTGAATTACTGAAAGAAATAGTTGATTTAGCTATGTTTGGTGCATCTGCTGAGGAGCGACGTCGCTGTAAGATAGTTCGCACTGTCCATACGCTTTCAGAGCTCACTAATAAACTAATTGAGATGGGGTTCAATGTTTCCCGAAGTGCTACTTATATTCGACTGCTGCCTAGACGGGCAGATACGCGTGAGGTATCTGTTCCGGTGAAGCTGAGCCGTCCTGAAGCTGACCATCACAAAGCATACCAAGACCAATACTTTTGTGTGACCTCCATAAGGTCTCTGGAGACAGTAGCGTCAGTACTTGACCCTCACTCCGTGACTTTTTTATCTCAGGATGATAAAGCCCGTGTTCCCATAGGACTCACAGCGGCAAACAAGCAGGCGCCCTTGCTAATGCACGTTGAATACAAAGTGTCACTGCCAGATCACGACTTTGTGATTGCTTCAAGGCATAAATTGATTCCGAGCGTGTATGCTCTTTGTGAAGTGAAGCCCAATGAGANCGACTTTGTGATTGCTTCAAGGCACAAATTGATTCCGAGCGTGTATGCTCTTTGTGAAGTGAAGCCCAATGAGATGGGTCGGCCAAAAGCCGTCTCATACAGTGGACCAACTTATATAGCAATCCGAAGTGGCAAGCACTCTTCGTCAACTGCAACTAGTCGCGCTCAAGATTTGGACCCCATTATAACCCTTGATTCTTTTTACAACTTTATGAAAAACGGCGACGGCGAAGTTAAGCCTGTCCTTATCATTTCGAGTGATGGCGGTCCCGACGAGAACCCACGATATTGCAAAGTGATCGCACACGCTATAGAGCATTTCCAAAAATATGATCTGGACGCAATATTCATTGTGACTAATGCCCCTGGCAGAAGTGCTTTCAACAGAGTAGAGAGGCGCATCGCTTCACTCAGTCGAGAGCTAACGGGTGTTGTTCTTCCCCATGACTCTTTTGGGACACATATTGACTCCAGCGGCAGAACAGTAGACGTTAGTCTGGAAAAGGATAATTTCAAGAATGCAGGGGAAATTTTGGCTGAAATATGGTCTGTAGTGTGCATTGATGGACACGAAGTCGTTGCTAAATACACAGACTCGAATAAAGACACTTCCAGCGTCCCAGACCTTCCAGCCGAAGAATGGTACACCGAGCATGTAAGAGAGAGCCAATATTTACTTCAGGTACGCGGAAATTTATTCACATTTAATAATGTGTTGTTTTCTTTTCGTATGAATTTTCACAGTAGTTTACCTTATATTTTGACCACGATTTCATGCGTGCTTTTTTATATTTTTCTGAAATTTTTTAACGAGCGTGAGCACTAACGAATGTTNTAACGAGCGTGAGCACTTACGAATGTATTTTCATTTAGAGTTTAAAATAATGAATTGCTTTTAATTATTGTTTCAGGTTGTGAAATGCGATGATCGGGACTGCTGTAGCCCACGCCGGAGTGCTCTACATATGATTCTTCACGACCGTTTTCTGCCACCTCCATACCCTATCAATCAGGTTGATGGCCATCCGACGGTCCCGAACCCTGAAGAGCATGACGGAAAGTCGTTCGCTCCCTTCTTGATTCGCCACTGCCTACCGATTCAACCTTTGCACGCCTTCATCAGCATGCCCTACGACCTCTATTGCCCAAGTGTACGTGGTGATCTAGAAAAGAGATGCTGCAGTACGTGCGGTATTTACTTTTCATCCATCATAACAGCTGCAGAGCATTGGCGTGCAGTCCACAGTGCACTAGCTGCAACAGCGCGCAAAGTACGACCCTCAAGAATTGTCACACGTCGAGCTACTGAGCTTCTATGTGCAAGCGACAACGGTTTAGAGTGGCTAAATCAGAGAGAGGTTGAAGGAGGAAATGATTTTATTGAAAACCACATGGACATGTTGGTTCCAATAGTAACTTTTGAGACCGTACATGATTCCCCGTGGACAGAATTAGAATAAATATTCTTTAACAAATTCATGTAGTATCTACTTAAGTATTGTATTGTTTGATTTTCTCACTGTGATTCTATACTACGTAATTAGAAATCTTAAATACTAGTCTTAACTAGTCTTAAATAAAAATAATTAAGCAAATTATGTTTTTTTTTATAAATCAATAAGGGATTAACGTATTTACACTAAAAATACGAATTTTGAAAAATTTCACGTGTGATTAGATGGGTGGTGGAGGGGGTCGAGAACAATATCACGACATCTCACCAAGGGNCACCAAGGAGGGAGGGGGGGTCGAAAAATCATAAAAATCGCCTCACGTAATTTATGGACGCTCCCTAAGTGCTTGTGGACGGCTCGACTGGGATTGAATAATGTTAATTACCATCCAGAGGTTGCAATGAGACAAGGCAGTAGAAAGTCCTGCAAAGTGACAGTTGAACAGAGCCTTGAGTATATATGCACGGCTAGTGTTTATTTGTGCCAGTGTTATGTATTTTTTTTGTCAAGGGTTATTTTGTATTATCGTTTTAAGGGTTCTATGACGTGTGTCTTTTCCGCCGTGCTTATACGTTGCTCGCCTACACTTGTGCCTGGTATAATGGACCTACTTGCTAAACCGCTCCTGATGTGTCTCCCATTGCCAGAAGTAAGCTGCAGACGCTTTAAAAGCCGATGCATTATTTAGCTGTTGTTGAGAGGTGAATGAACTGCAAGATTAGGTGGGATAAGGTGTTGATAAGGCCTAGCAAACGCTGAGAGTTATATTACGCTACTTAAGTTGATAAAAATCTGTTATCACACTGGTTTCACTCGTGCGCAAGTTACGCAAGGTCAAACAGCTGCGCGGAGTTGAGAGGTCAATGCCACTCACACATTTGTAACACTCCTAACATACAAACCATGTGTGCGTATGAGTCGTTTAGTACTCACAGTTTTGATGATAAATCCCAAATAGAAGAAGTGTATAAACTTTATTTATTCATTTGGGAATAAGTTGCATTCACTATCTTCTCACTCGTATCTTCTCAAAAATTTTCCGTTGTACTCGTGAAGAGCTTTACACTTGTATGTTATCCTATAGTCTATTGTTGACAATTTGTGTGTATAGTAAGAAATTTTATTACTTCGTTAATTGTAAATAATTTTCTTGTCGAAATTGATTGTTGATTGTTACGTTTTCACGAGATCTGGCTGAAGTTTGAATTATGCCGAGAATTATTGAATGTTGGAATAGCACATTTTAACGGAATATTAAGAGCTGAGCAGGACAACGGAATTATTTCTCCTGTAACAACTCAGCTCCCTTGGAAGTCGCTATGTTCCTCAGATTTACTATTTGAGTGTCGTATTGTTAGGACATTGTGCTATGAAATAATTTTACATTGCCTAAACCGCCCTCTAAATTTAACAACCATATGATAGTGAGAAAGACACCTAGACGAACTTTCTTCAAAGGAACTTCAAGATTTTTATAAAATTGCTATGGTGAACACGTAATTACTTTGAAACTCAGTTACAGTGTTAATATGTAAAGTTAGAGAACAATGAACACTTCGAGTACGTGAGCGTAAGCATACCATAAACTGTTTTACGCTACAAACGCTCTTGTACAAGTGAAATTGGTTTTACACTCGAAAGCACTAATAATCTGTTTAACACTTAAAAACGCTTTGCGGTGAACAAGTGTTGTTACCAATAGCTGATCGAGAGTATTTTCCTGAGTTTCGACACGGAAGAGAGAAGTAGGCGGCAACGAGATTCAACGACCGCCGCGCGACGCGAACTGAAACAGCATGCGATGGCAAACTGTTGTTCCTTGCCGTCCAGTTGGCTCTTGGACTTCCGTTGGAATGGCGAGGCATCTTGGGAAGCACTGCTGCCAACGTAACTTTGCTTTCAAATAAAAGCCATCAACACCACTTGTAATGATGTTTCAGTGTTCTTGTATTCTGGTTCAGATGAACTCGTAAACGAAGACGTAATAATTATCAGAATAATGTATGTTAATGAATGTTATGTTTTTTTATGTTAGCGGCACACTATTAACTTTGTTATGCATCACTTGCACACCAAAAATATCACAAACTAATTATACATTAAAATTTTCCTTTCGTTTTCAACACAAACATTATATTTATGTCATTTTCATGCACAGCCTGAAGTAAAATCAGTAGTAAACACGTAAACAGACAACACGCAGAAGGTGCCCAAACGTATGGGCCTAACAATTTGGAAGTAACATCAATAAAATAAAAGCATACAAAGAAAAATCTTTAATCTATGCAATGTTCTGACCCCAGTGCTAGAACGCACAAATTTGATTGAATACGATATTAAAATCCTTGACAACAAACATGTAAATTGTAATCCCTACGATTTGGTACCCTTAAAAAAGAAAATAATGCGAGAAAAAATCCAGGTTTTTTGTACACTAAATTCATTGAACCCTCCAAATCATCTTTCAGTTCACCGGCCTTTCTAATACTTATAAGTAATGATCACCGTTTCGTAATTGATTACTGCTGTTTGAACAAAGAAATTGACATTGAAAGTGTTCCACTTCCAAATTAAAATTCTGCCTTTATCATCAAATCCGACTCACTAAGAATTCAAAATATGTTTCCCTGATTTGCATTCCATGGAACCTGTAAAAATACACTGTGGTGACATTTGGCCTTGCCACAGGAGACGAGGTCCTAACTCGTCTACTCCATCAGGTTCTAGGCGTTGTTAATTTATTCAAGTTTGTGTACGGATGATTTGGTTGTGTACTCAAACAATTTCGAGGAACATGTAGCTCATCTCAGAGAAGTTATTGACAGATTGCGTAATGCTGACTTTACCACTAACTTAAAAAGCTGAAATTCACAGTTCAAAAAATCTTTTCTTGGCCATGTAGTTTATTAAAAAGGTGTATCGATTGACCCAGCCCTAACTTAGTCTTTGAGAGATTTTTACCCTCCAAAAGATGCAAAAGTATTTCCCGATTTATCGGCATGGTCAACTTCTTCTCCAAAATCATTCCAAAATTTTCCGAACAAGCAGCCCGTCTAAACACATTGAGGAAAAATGAGTAAAATTTGCATGGGCCAAACAGCAACTGGATGCTTTTGATTTTTTGAAAGAAGCAATAGCAAACCCTCCGGTTCTTCCAACAGCTGATTTTTCCAGACCATTCATTCTTCAAGCCGATGCTTCTACCACAGCACTTGGTGCCGTGTTATCACTGAAAATCTATGGGTAAAGGTAACCCATCGCTTTACACTCACTTATCAGGAAAGGAAGTTGTCAGCCTATGAACTAGAATGTTTAGCAGTTGTTTTCGGAACTAACACATTTTGAAAATTTTTAGAACACCAGGAATTTTTACTGGAATCATATAACTAAGCTTTTTCATGGTTACTAGCTCATAAAAGCAACTCGGAAAATCAGGTCGTTGGATAGTCAAAATTACGTCATTTAAATTCAAAATCCAACATATTTGTGGAACCCATAACATAGTTGCTGATGTGTTGTCACGCATGTTTGAAAATTATCCAGAGGAAACCTCTTCAGAACCCCAACCTAATCGTTGCAGCACACTGCTGACAGATTGCACTTTGGCATTTCAGAATATTGAAACTCATAAAAAATCAGATTCTTTCATTTTCGACATTATGGATCAAATTCAGAAAGTTACTCTTCCTAAGCAATATAATTTACCTGTAGGTATTTTGCTTTGCAACCCCCATTTCCCAAAAGATCATAAAATTGTCTTACATCGAAATCTTTGGGATATGGATTTTCAATATTCTCATTGGTCCCCATTGGGAGCTCATTTAGGTACTTAGAAAGCCACTAATGCCATTATCCGTATGTTTGTAAGGAAATGTATGTATCAAGTAATTTCAGAAAGAGTGAAAATTTGTAGACTTTGTGCTTTGAGCAAACCTGCGCAAGATACTAAACTTGGTTTACTTTCATGACATTGCGGAGTGATGTTTACAGAACATTTTCTTTGATTTTGTCCGCCCTTTTCCCCGCTCCAAATCAGAGAATATCACGCTGCTGGTATGCATAGGTGTATTTACCAAATGGGTTCGGCTCATTCGACTACGCAAAGCAACTTCAGATACAACAATCTTTGTCATAAAAAACAGTATTTTCATTTTTTCCGGAATTCCATTAGTTATTGTCTCAGACAATGGTCCACAGTTTTTAGTCTAATGTTTTCAAAAACATGTGTTTCACTCATGGTATCCAACACATCACCACCACACCTTACAATACATAGCCGTCACATGCGGAGCGCTTCAACAGGAAACTCCGTTCAGTACTTATTGCTTTAAATGCTGACAGCCAGGATAGGTGGGACTAAGACCTTGAATGGTTACAAATGGAATTTAATTATGCTCACCATGAGGGACACAAAACAAGCCTTTTTGAACTCGTTACCTGCTACAAATCAAACACCTCTCTTTCCAATCTTTGGTCACTAACTAATATTTTCTCTGATGATCCGAAGGATATGGAGATCAGGAAAAAGAGCTCGTGAATTAAAAAGAAGTTACGATAAGGATCGTTGACATAACCCCTTTAAAGTAGGGGATTTCCTGTATTGGCGAGAACACACATTGAGTAAAGCCACCGACAAGAGAGTGGCTAAACTCGCCTACAGCTGGAAAGGTCCTTACCAAATTCAAGGGTTTCTCACACCAGTTACGGTTGCACTTTGCCACCCAGGAAATGGGAAATTTGTGGGTCGGCCCACAACTCCCAGCTAAAGAAATCCTCAGATTACCTTGTAATTGGTTAGTCAGCCCGAACAACTGTGTATGCTCACTTAGGTGGTCATGTGGACTTATCATCCACCTGGCTAGTTACCTTCCTTGTGACATGTACTTCTTACAGCTGCAGCTCACTAAGATAACTAAGATCACTAAGCCAACTATGCTTACGAAGCTAATAGACCTACTTAAGATGAGCTATGCTAAGTGAAACAAAACTGAGCAAATCAATGCTAGTTTAAGGAGCAAAGCTCTTCACAAAAAACCTAAGTACCAATTCGTAAGTAATTACGATATAAGTTTTATCTTAAGAGTGCACTACTCTATATTTACATTCTCATCATGTTCGTTAGTCTTAATGGGTACCCAATTTCATTTTAAGCCTGTATAGTCTAATAAATGTACATAAATTGATTTAAAATGATTATCATCAATTTCATGTCTTTATCATTGTTCTAGTGTATGTTCATGATACTGTTGTACTTGTTTACTAATACGTTTGTACAGTCTAATATGAATTACAACATGACCTGTACATTGTGTTAATGAACTTGTTTTTAACAATAAGTATGCAGAGAAACACCCTAGCATGCTCTTTGAGAAGTGAAAAGGGAGGAGAGGTAGTGTACCTTTTTAAAATTTTAAAAAAATTATTTTCCTTATATTTCATGAATAGTGTTAAACAAATTTATTATATTACTTTCGTTTCAATTGGGGATATTATTTTACTTCATTAAGATTTGATTGATTTTGTAAGAGGTATTTATCTAGGTAATTTTCATTAATTTTAACTTATTGAGGGCCTCATGTTTTTCTGGCCTTCCAAACTCACGAAAAATACTTCAGTTAAGTTGTCAACGAATTTCCAGGCAGTTTAACTGCACAAATGTTTTCTTACAGGATGTGTATTTTCACATACTGCATATTTTTTCGTGTCACCATCGCATCTGGCTGCAAGATTTTTTTCTTTGTAATGTCCTCCAATTCGGTAGTTTTACACCTAACGTCAATTTTTTTATGCTCTTGCCAGGCGCAAAAGGCATCGAAAGCTGCAGTTTGTATACACTTATACCATTTAGCGGCAACCCTTAAAGCTTAGACGCATGTCTTTTTCGAGCACTCACATGCACATCAACCGCGCTTTTATCATCAGACTGCCTAACTGTGAACATATGACTTGATGACGTGCAACTCCAGACTGCACTTGTGATTAAGATGTAGTTTTGTGGATATCATTTTTACTTCTCATCATGTAGTTAAGATGTGCAACAACGTAGTTTAGTGCTGGTATGCCACATTAGTATAGTTTACAACCTCCATTATTGGTAAGTGTTGTTATACCATTTTATTGACTCAGGTTCACGGTAACTGCGATTTTTGTATTAATCTGTGCCCGACCTTCACAGAGGTCGCAGCATCACCAATCGCAATGTCGGAGCTTTGCAGTCCCATTCGCAAAATCAACGTTATCCGAGTACCAGTCTGAACCGACCAGTAGTATGAGAATACTACAACTCCGCAGTCAAATTTGGTAGCTGTGATGGGGTTCTCGTGACACCCGTGACATTCGCCGAAGAACGGTCATAGCGTATTTTGTTTCTTCTATCTGCCGACCACCTCCACTTCATTTTCATTTTGATTGAACCCACAGTTTGTAAACAGCCTGTAGTTTGTAAATTTTCAAAAGTTTGTAAACCTTAAATTTTCAACAAAAAAATCAAGTATCAAATTTTAAAATGAAAAGCTGTTCATCATCCAAACAAATTTATACCTGGCTTACAAAATATTTTATATTTACTAAATGTTATTTGTAAGGGGCCCCCCCTTTTCCCCTGCTATTATACAAGTTTTCATTATGTCAACAATATTCACTTCCCTTATTTATGCCGGAAAATTATATAATATTTACTGTTTTTATTGTAAATATTGATACCTGCCAAATGCTGAAGTTTGGTAGTAGGTATTGAATCTGCTATGCGGCGTGAGGCGCCAGCACTTGATGCTAGCCCTCGGTGATAGGGCGTAGGAATACGTAGACACTGCTGTCTCTAGGTCCAATTTACTAATAAATTACACTTTATTTGCGAGTTCACATAATCGAGTTTTATTGTTGCTTGAACAGGTTAACTGGTACATGAACTCACGAGACAAACTCCCCTCCCCTTTTCCTATGTAGGCTACGTATGGTTTGACGCCGCGATTGGCGTCGTTGGGGGAGGGGAGGAAGATTCTTCACAATTGGTGTAGAACTACTTATCTGACACTGCGGCGCTGTCTTCCCTCGGCTGGCGACTTGGAACTGCTCCGGCGCTTGGTGGGGCGTCCCGACGCCTGCTCTCGGAACCCCTCCTCCCGGGTCCACTCAGCACTCTTCGTTTGGCGATGGCCGGCTGCCGTTTTCTCGGATTCTTCCCGCCGTACGTCCCGTTTGACGGCCTCCGACTGAGGTCCACGTCTTGATGCATTTGGCGAACTCGTTTTCTCTCGGCTCCCGGTACACCCTTCTCGTTTGACGAAGTCTGACTGACTTTTCTCGGATTCTTCCCGCCGTACGTCCCGCTTGACGGCCTCCGACTGAGGTCGATGTCGTGATGCATTCTCGATCCTCGACTGACTGACTGACTTACTCGTTCATCGCACTGGCTTCGTCCGGCTCCGACCCGGACGCCTCGCTTCAGGTCCCCCGACTGACTGACCCGTACCTCCCTCCTTCTCGTGGTTTTGTAGGCTCCATCACCCTATTCAACTTCCACCATCTCTGCACGTGTCCGGGGTGCTTGTCGCGTCCCCCCCTGAGTCGTAAAACACGTGGCTGCTGCTCCTGTAGTCCGCAGCCGGCCTGGCGTCACCCCTTGATTCTGGCCTGGAAGTGCATTGTTCCGTTCTGTGCGCACGCCCGCTAAAAGCTCTCATGGTTTATTGCGGTACAAGCCCGGGACAGACGCAGCTGGTGGTGGGATCTCGGTGTCCCTTGGGCAGCTGCAAAATGCAGCTGTGTCCGCGCCCTGGTGCCTTCCGTTGTCTCCGGATGTCGTCTGCACGTGCAGGAACAGTTGCACCTGCAGAAACCTTTGGTAGCACGCCTTTGCAGCTGCGAGGCTCCTGGCGTCACTCTTCCGGCGGCACGTCCGCTAACCCTTAATCTTTATTGTCGGTCGTCCGCCTGCGAGCTTCGCCAGAGCGTGTGTTCTGACGAATAAAATATAGGAACGCAGAATGCGTCAATATATTAAAAGTTTTAATTTCCTAAATAGTCACATAATTATTTATTTTACTCTCCTTTGGAATATATATAACTATTAATCACATTGTTCTCATTATTATTTAATTACTGTAAGCTTTTTGTATCCAGCATGCATATATTTTGAAAACCTTCTTTTATTTTGGTTGCAGTAAATATGGTAGCAGTTTAGTTATGAAAAAGAAGTCCACAATTTATTTATAACTCTTATATTCATATTGATTTATTTATCAATAATAGATGCAATAAATCCGATGAGAAAATATTCAATATATATTATGGAAACAATTTAATGTAGATTCCTGGGGAAAAACATTGTATGTAACTTTTCGTCCACTCGAGGACAGATTTTCTGTGTTTATAATAAAAGTGCTCTTCTGTAATGTTCGTATTTGATTACATATATTGTTTTTCTATCCACCCATACAAATAGGATGGTAATTGCTACTGTTTTTTATATTTGGTTACGCACCACTCACGACGCTGACAGTGACTTCCGGGTCGGTCATAAAGTAAGTTGAGAGGGTGACAGAGGGGGCAATTATTTCCCTGTGAACTGAGAGTGTGGTAATTCGTCTGGCATTTTACCAGCCCTAATAATTAATATTCACCAGTTACCTCTTGAGTTTATTTTAGTGGGATGGTCACTTGGACTCGACTGTAACTATGCCAGCTGTCACTTTCATTCAGCATTTCCTAGCCTTAAAAGGACTGGCCTCTTTGAGTTGCAGTATGGGCAGATCAGTGCAGTTGTCGGTGTGGCAGCAGAACTACCAGATACAAGCGGAACAATCTGCAGCATGTGTCAGAGGTTTGCGATGTTATGATTTCTTAGGCTTAAAACCAGTGTGTACCACCACCACTGACTTGCGATGGCATTACGTCGACTGACAAAAGTTCTGTAGTCAGCGAGTAAGAAACAGTTGTGAGAATTTACCGAAGCATGAAACTTACAGAAGAGGAATTAAACACATTACACTGCAGTTGCCACAATTTATTAAAGTGGTACAGGGTTCTTATTCGAACCCGTGGTAACCAGTAACTAGCTGAACTTACTTAGATTGTAGCCCGTCAATTTAATTCTCTTAGACAGTCATTAAAGCCTTATGTCAAAAAGATAGTCAGTGAAGCTGGTTGGCGGTGAAAACTGTTTTGTAGGGATTTTAGATGTGGATACAGAGAAGATCTGTAAGTCCCTATACTGCTCCTGTTAGAGGGAAACAAATTCATGATTACGGCCAGCACTACAGTACAAGGCACCCACCCAACCCCCTAGTGCCGAAGTAATGGGGGAAAAACGTAAGATTCCGGAGGCGAATAAAGCCTCGCCTTTCCAAACCAGGTCTGCAAACCCTGTGAAACAGCACCCTAAAGAGATGAATATCCAGCAAATCACTGTGATTAACACCCCTGAGGTGCATCGTCATGAAGGGCAAGGTGCGAAATTCCGTCTCCCTGAATGGTGTCGCTTACTAGACATCATCAATTGAAGATTATCGCCTGGCATTGCAGATGAAACATGCATTTGGGCTGGGACTACACTTTGCGGTTACTCAAAAATGAAATACCACTTAAGGTGGTAATATAAGCTGTGCCCCGAGACATAGACCTGCAAATGGTTCATGGCTACATGGCAGCTCGCGGGTTCAATCTCATGAATGTTCAGGCAATGTTCTCCGAAAGTAGACAAAGGCTAGTAAATATCCGAGTGGCCTCCCCTTCTCTTTCTCAGAAAACAGCATATAACTGCAATTAAATTAATTGCGTGGACTCATGGTAAATGTGGAGAAATACCACTGCCTAGAGCCACCCCTCCAATTGTCAACAATGCACCAAATTCAGTGCTTTAAACACAACAGTGCTGGCTGCAACTGTGGCCCGACATGTTGTTTCTTTGGTGGCACACACCGTGAACTTAGTGCCAAGAACAGTACCTGAACCAGAAGCACTGCGTACTGTGCAAGGGCCAGCATGCGACAATCACCGTGGCTACCCTGAATTCAAGAAT
>NQII01004783.1:58284-101388 GCA_002778355.1 Clitarchus hookeri | reverse complement strand
AGAAGCAGAACCATTCAGCTGCCTCTCTGTACATGAAAGAGCAGGCAAATTTTCCGAGGACAGCCTTAGGGTAAGCGAGCACGCAACGTTTTGTAACTGCCCTCTCCCCTCCACAAGTGTGTTTACGTCTGTGGGGAAAAATAATAAAGCCCAACGCAACACTTTTGTGCCGGAATACGCAGAGTATCGGCCAAACTTCACAGCGCCCAGAGGGTAGTGCTGCCAATATGAAGGCTGCTACACTTTCCGAAATAAACGCGATTATTAAAAATAACGATAACCTGCGGGACAACCCAATATTCGCGTTCTCTTTGAACTCCAGCTCCAGCTTGTTGTGATCTGGGTAGACTCGACAACAGACACCCACACAAAGGCTGAGGCTACTGTGGGCTTCACCCTTACTGTGGCCAGTAGTCACACACAACAATGCCAAATACGGCATGAAATTGACGTAAACATTATATTTGCATAAAAAAAATGCTGGAATGCTTGAAGCATTCACAAAAAACAACGTGAGCTGATTAATTACTTAGGTAGGCATAAAATAACCCTTGCAGCTATTAATGGAAACACATTTGTGTCCCTGGGACAGGTTTTCAGACCCAGGTTACACAATTTACCACGTAGACTGGGAACATTGACAATGGGCCTATTACTTGTTTTAGTACACAGTTATATCAAGTGCTATGAAGCAAGCAACCTTAGTTTCCCCCTGTCGAAACAGTGGGTGCTGAATTCAATGTGTCCACTTAACATTATATGCTATTTACTGCCCACCAGATTGCACTTTAACTGCTGCCGACCTGGAAGAACAAAGGAATAGTACGCATATTTTTATTACCACAGACGATCTAAATGCTGAGCATGTGCCTGGAATTGTATTTTGCTCTTCGCAAATGGGTACACACTATTCAAACACCACGAACGTTACAATTATGTTGTGCACGCCCTACAAACCTTTGACCCAGATAACCCCAGACGCCAAACAGATTTTCTGGACATTGTATTAACCGAAGACTTGAGGATATCCTTTGAATTAATAGTTTTACATTTATAATTATCCTATATTTACCCTCTAAATACTTAGTTTGTGCTAATAAATACTGACACGACTCAGACAAACACTTTCAAATATTTCAAACATGTGAATTTCAGTGGCTTCAAAAAGTATTTGGAGGAAGTGTTAACAATGCTCTTCCCTGCAGGCCGGCAATTCCCAAACTGTGATCCACGGAACCCTACTGGTTCTTAGACTTATAGGCGGGGGTCCGCAGGTAAAACTAATATGTTTCACTTTTCATAAAAATTCTGTAAGTATGCTGTAAAAGTGTAACTTTTTTGTTATGAACGAAGTTGATTTTTGGAAATTTATTTTAAACTGAATTATGAAATGTTGAAGTTTGTAAGTGAAAAATAAATACGTTGTATTCATGAAAACGTTTTCTTATCTTGTATTAAAGAAACGGCTCTGCGTCCGGCAAAATTCACATATTATAAAAGGGTTCCACGAAATCACAAAGTTCAAGAATACCTAGAGGATTATAACCCTGAACGAACACAGAGGTACGAGTGTCCTATGTCACTATTGGGGCACAGGTTGCCATTGTAATTTACACTGTTAGAAAAAATTTCCGTAAAATTAAGGAAAATACCAGTTAAAAATGATCCAGTCATACGGGTTAAATTACAGTCTCTTAGTATTTTTCAATGTTTTCTCCGTAAATTTCACATAAATATCCGTGAATTCACGGAACGTGTCCACAATATTAGAAGTTAATTTTTTTTAAACTGCTCTTTATAAAAATGGGTGACAAAAAAAAATTTTACTTTCGTTTTGTGGTTGATTCACTGTGTATAAAAATTACTATAAAAAAATTAAAAATGTTGTCCGGTAGCGAAATTTGAACTCCGAATATAATTTTGCCAGCCCAAAAATTTACCCACTTACAAACCACGCTTTTAGAAGAAGCTATCTTCTAAATATGGAATTTTTATTCAATAATGCACCAACCTCTTAGTTTCTAGTTATGTTATTTTCGTAATGAATTTCACTGTGTTTAACTTAGAAATTTAAAAAAATGTTTTAACTATTTTGTCCGGTAGTCGGATTTGAACACGTATTGAAAAATCAACAATCAATAACACGAACCACTCACCTACCACACCTTCACACGAAGTATTTCGTAAATATGGATTTTACATGAAAGTGACGAACGCGTCTGTCTTAGTTTCAAGTCGTGTTAGAGTGCTTGTTATATTTGCGGTTTATAGCATGAGGTTAAGAAATTATTGTTATATTTTCGTTATGTGCGTTTTTTACTGTGTATAAAAAAGGTTTAGTCGTTTAGTGGAATTTGAAGATGAGTCAACTAATTGGCACTCCATGAGTGGTTCGCCACTCACCTACTACTATTTTACACGAAGTAGTATTGTGAAGGTGGGATTTTATACGCTTCAGGTTTAATCTGCACTGTTCTTGTATCAAAGTCAAAACCATAAGAAAATCAAATATTTCCGTATTTTACATTTACGAAGCTCATTTCTGTTATTCGTCATTACGGAGTGCCTTTCCATGAATCAGCTCTTGATCTCCGTAAAAGTTTCCGTAAATCTACAAAAATTTCTAACATTGTAGCTGCACACATCCAACAGCGAAAAACTTTAAAGCTTGCATGCACTAACACCGTGGTACCATACTTGCCAGTAAACTCCATACCACACATGCACTGCGCTACTCAACACAACACCCTGCGGAGCACTATGTCTCCACAGTCATGAACCATACACACACGCCGGACAGCCTCTGGCTTGCTGGAGGTCTATTGTGGTGTAACTTTACAACTAGGTACCCAATATCAAAATAGACGGATATTTCCTCAGACCTTCAAGACACAGCAGCTTGAAGATGAAGAAGGCACTTTAAGGTGAACAAGATTCAAGATTTCATGCAAAAGACGGCAGTCGTGTTGCAAGGAGTGTACCAATGGAATGTTAGGTGGAGTGTGTGATAAAATGACAATGACGTGCCACTTTCATATGCACCACATATTATACGAAAATGGGATTATTTGGGCGATCCTTTCCATGGCCATAGGTTTAATAAGCACAACAAGTCTAAGGGACAACTCCGTGCCTATTGTAAGAAAAACAATTGCGAATCCAATGACTGAAGCAAGGAAGATGAGTTGTCTGGAGCGACGTGCATGTTGGCGAGCTTCAACTGCCACGGATTTCAAACCGAAATAACTGTGTGATTTAGCCACTGAGACGGGGAAATTGTGCGCCAATAAGTTCCCCGTAGTAAAGATATATTTTAATTTTACACATTTATAACATTCAACAAAAACTAATCGAGTAAATGTTTATGGTCAATGGCTTTTTCAGATTCTCGAAATGTTTGCAAAATTGTTATGTATAAAATTTTATAACTTTTTCTATAAAATTTTATAGCAAACCGTATAACATAAATATCATGAGTTGTGGATAGACACATGTTCAATAACATTATGGACATTTTGGGTTTAACATATTGCGAACAATATTTACAGTAATTTAAGGGAACTATCGTAAAGTCTGCTGAAATTATTTTATTCGTCATTGTAGGACAACCAAATAAAATGGAACCGAGTTGTTTAATGATTTTTAACTCGCCGAAACTGGTGTTACGGGAATTTATTAAAAATCTCCAGGAATTTATTTTCTGCACAATTAATAACACACACACACACACACACACACACACACTGGTTTCCAGGATCCAGAGACCAAAGGAAATGCACTCCACAGGTGTAGAAGTGCTGTGGTCTCCGACATGGCCGGAATCCTGGTAGCAAGCACAAGTTGGGCACATACACATCACAGCTGATAAGCTCTTCCTCTGGCCTCGGCCTCTTGTTGAGCCCAGCACAACTTCGACAGGAGTTCTAGGGACGCAGCATGTGCTTTCCCACACCACCCACCGGTAGCAGTCGCGTGTCGGTGGCTGCGCAAATGACACCATCTCCCGACAGAAGCTGGAACAGGTTCGTGGTTTGACACAGGTCGCGGGAATTGGGATCACATTGCACTGTCAGTTAACATACTTATAATACATGTGAAAAAAATATTTCGCTTCTACATTTACGGTACAGACATACATTATGTCCTGTAGAAATATTCAGCATGCATGTGAATACGCGTTTATTCTCAAAAAATGTTTCAGAAGAAAGAAAATTGAAATTAATTTCATCTGTTATAAAAATCTCACATTGCAATAAATAATTCATAGCGAGTGTTGTAATTTGTAATACCCACAAACACCCCAGTACTTATATTTATATCTGATATATGACTCAAACTTCAACGCAAAAACTTATTTCAACACGAACTGAAACAAACCCAACGTAATTGATTTTATGGTCTGTGTTACTCTTTCAAGAAATGAATCGAAACACACTTGACCACGTCAGACACTCAGTCAGAAAAATTCCGTGATTCCACTGAGATATTGGAGGTCTTAAAAATTAAGAAGGCAATGAACTTTACAAAAATAAAGGTCAAATAAATGTTGTAAGTCTAGTAAAATATACATCGTCAGTAATTCATTTTATACTTTTTATTCACATCCCTGTTACATAACTGTATATAATCTGAGGCTAAATTTCTTTGGAATTATTTTCATTGTCAGACTTTTTGGTACAGCAGCTATTGGCATTTCACGGTAATTTCTTTCTTTGGTCTAGGTCGCAGCGCGACAGAACGCAGCATGTCCACAGATATACGAGGCTCATGTTCCAATACGGTGTGCTTAGGTGGTGGTGGCTTACGCAGTTTCACGCTCTGCAGATCTTCAATGGTCACACGTGGCTGCTTGTGGTGAAGAAGTGCTTGTCCTGGTAAAGGCTGAGATGGTAGTGGTGGGGGTGGTGGTGCAGATGGCTGTCACAGTGTGTATTGCTGCAATCTGATTTGTGTACTTAATTGTTGAATTTGTCCCTGAACTTCATCCAACGTTCCTTTCAAATTTGTTAGTGTGCGGAGTTACTCTAAATTTTCCTCTAATGCGTTTAGTGTCTCGCATACACTGTTCAGTTTATTCAGCCACTCTAAGTTCGTAGAACACATGCAGTGACAGCAGGTAAAAGGAATTGGTGCTTGTTGCTTATCCGAAGACATTGTCGACACAAAGCTTTCTTGAAATGTTTTGGCAACAGCACAACTCTGTTTGGTAATGAAGGCTAGTAAACAGTCAGTACATTTGAAAATATCCCTTACATAATCCCATATCCTTGATATTATTGGATTGCCCCTTTGAAAGATTTTGTAAAAATTGTCATGCATTCTACAGTTGATGTCACTTTCGACATCTTGGTGAGACAGATCTAAAACATAACATAATTCATCTTCCGAGGATGTGTACTCAGGTGTTTTTGAAAATAAAATTGCATTTTTAATCACTTTTTGTGAAATAATGCTTTCTTCGTATCCGTTAGATACTAATTTATTAATTATGATGTCTTTCAGCCACTTGTAAGTGCATCTACCAATTTTACATAGAGCAAGAATAAAATCACGTACAAACTTTGAAATAGAAGAAAACTGGAGCATTATTAAAGATATTTGCCTATTTAGATGAAATGCAATACCATTCGATTTGAGAACATTATGATCTGAGGGAGCTTTAAAANTAAAGATATTTGCCTATTTAGATGAAATGCAATACCATTCGATTTGAGAACATTATGATCTGAGGGAGCTTTAAAAATGTTTTCTTGGCTGTCGAGAAACTCATCACCAGGAGATGAGCTATCTGTAGTTTCTGAAATTAAAACTATGTTTGAAATAACACTTGTTTGTCTCCTTTTTGAATAGTGTTCAAATGGGGATGTGCTCAAAGAAATGTCCGAGGCCCTTGCATGATGTGCCTTATATTTCTTCTGGCTAAAACTTATTAGACCATCGTCATGAAATGACTTATTAAATTTTTTATGTGACCTTAAACTTTGTTTGACATTATTTCGATCAGATTTATATAGAGTTTCATGTTTGACCACCATTTTTGAACTATTATTTGAGGAATCAGATCTCACAATGAAATGAAAACTGTGATCATACCTATGAATGAGAGTAAAATTTCTGCCTTTCTTCAGTGTAATGCCAGGATCTTCGTCAGTTGAGTCGGATGCGGTGGAAAAGTTGGTAGTCCACATTTCAACTATCAATTATTAAAGACGTTGGTTTTTACAAATGTCTTCACCACTGTGGGTCGCTTGTTATTTTTTTTTTAATATACTTATTTTATATACATTTATTTAATTAACTGGCTGAAAAAATGGCCGCTTCCATTGAAAACAACTTGTAGTGGCTGGCAAAATGGCCGCCATGTCATTGCATGCTTTTTCCAATACGTTATTTTTAAAAAAAATTAGTACAATTTTACAAAAATTTAGTTTTTTAATTCTTTGGCTGGCAAAATGGCTGCTATGGGATGGTATGTTCTAGAATGTACTGGCTGCAAACATGGCCGACCTCCTGCAAATGCATTCTCCTGCTCTTGCATTCCGGTGTCCCTGTGTCCCTGTCAATAACCTGTGTTCGAATGCTCCATTTCCTACTACTGCCAGTTAAGTGAGAACATGTCTTCACACAGAGACACGCAGCCAATAAGCAAAGGCAAACTGCTGGTATGCCTGCAGGGTATTGAAATATAGCATGCGCGGAAATCTTTTCGCGAAATTCGGGCGTCCCTAGCTATTGGAATTTTTAGTTCGTTGGCTCCTTTCCGCCTTTACAAGACTTTCAAAACGTGTCTTAGAACCACCAATGTTTTTCCGCTCATTCATATTCTTCCATTGTCCACATGTAATCCTTTATTAAAATGTGAAACTGAATACCGAGAAACGGAAACAACTTTTCAAAATTGAATTTAAACTTAAGTACTTCGTTACGGTAAAAAAATCATTCTTCCTTAAATTTGTTAGACCGAAGTAGTTTATCCTCATAGAATGGTGAATTCATAATAACATAGTTTTTTGTAGAGAAAAATAGCGACTATTTTATTTATAATTATAGAAGTCATACGCATTACGCTAGGGTAAAAACACTGGTTATTAGTGCGCGAAAGGATTTGTTTTTGTTTCAGTTTTAGTCCACATTTTACTTTTAGTATCGGAACGTGGTGAAAGACGTTCGTGCAGCCAGTGAACCCCTACTGTAGTTTAGTGGTTGAGAGCATACTTCGCTGACAAATAACGAGTTCACATTAACGCACTGTGCGGCATAATGACATGCTCTCGGTGCATAGTGTGTTGAAGTAAATATCAATTCCTGTACCATAATTTCGTTGACAAAATTGAGTACTTTATTAAAACTTTTAGGGCTTCTTGCAGGTACCTTCACCTATAAAAGATGCATGGATTACACAGGAGCAATGTTTTCTTAGCGATAATTACATTTATGGGATTCGTTCGCAGTGATTAAATTAATAATGTAAGAAAAAAATTTTACTTAAAAATTTCGTACTACCTGTTTTTCAAATATGTAGTATCTACGGAAGGATGGACTATAAAATGTTAAGACATTTGGATGTGAGGAAGATAATAATAGCTGAGAAGCAGAATCGACCACAATCTCTCGGGAGTCGTAAACAACACACAGTGGAATTGCTTCCGAATCTCTCCCTTGTGGAAACGTGCGGTGATGCTTCTAGCCTCCCCACTGCTATTTATCAAGGGTTGGTAAATCTTAACATTGAATAGTGGGTCTCGGACAGAGGGTTTAGGTCGTTGTAGCTAACATAATGAAATGGTTCGGTGTTTGGGAAAGTGGTACCTAGAGACACGATCTACCCCGGCATTGCTCACAGTTCTGAGAGAGACGAGCTGTGTAAGGGTCTCGTTGTTAAGTGTAAGAACAGCGACAATGTAAAGTGGATTTCATACTATCCCTCGTGTGTGGTGTGATGTATCTGCACCTTTAACGTCTGCCACACTGAAACAAATATAAGCTTACGACAAAAATTATCTGTTTCTGTCAACAACGTAATGTATTTAATAGTGATAAAAAATATTTTGTTGAGGCACCAAATTATTATAGTCCCAAATTTGTGTTATGGTAAGCACCTACTCAGTTATTTCAAACAAACAAAGCAACTTGGTTGTTTGAAACAATTAATTTGTTGAAAAGCAAGAAACGTTTGTGTGGAGCACTATTGATATCCTGATTTTCACATACACTGTATACAAACGCTCGAGCTGTATTTTCGGACACAGAAACTTCATCATAGGNTTGATATCCTGATTTTCACATACACTGTATACAAACGCTCGAGCTGTATTTTCGGACACAGAAACTTCATCATAGGGCAGGGCAGCCAACCAAATGAATGGCGGTAATGTAACCATTTTAGATGGTTATTACAACCAATACAACGAATTTTTATCCCAATGTCGGGAAATTCACGTATGTTTTCTATTACATTATAGTATTTGAAGCATATCGCCACTGGTATCATGGAGATAACTTCATAAAGCGCCTTTGTAAATGCATATCCAGTACGCTTGCCAGTAAAATGTGGTATTAGAATAATCATATATTGGTCGATTTGTTTTTAAATAGAGTGACTATTGTTGAAGCTGCTCGCCTATATTGGTAGTGAGAAAGAAAGCTTACCATTAAGGCTGAGAGATTCTATGAAGCAGACGTTATTGAAGGTTTTAGTTTCTCCTTCTGTTTCTGAAAGTTTCAAGTGCTCAGCTTCAGAGCAACATCATATTGTTCCAGTTAACAAAATATTTGCTCAGTTTTAAACTAACTAGTTATTTTAATCTGCCATTATCTAAGGATGTGAAACTTAGACAACTCTATGATTAGATGATTACATAATCATAAAATGGTTGCTTGTATTAAATACATGCTGTAGTGTAGAAACAACCAGATTGGTGTTCGACCCAAACCCGTTATTTTTAAATGCNTGCTTGTATTAAATACATGCTGTAGTGTAGAAACAACCAGATTGGTGTTCGACCCAAACCCGTTATTTTTAAATGCTTTATTTGGATCAAGGGAACGTATGCGGGGAACATATAATATGCCGAAAAAACATAAGCCGGGTTGGTTGTATTTAACAGTGCTGTGGTATAGAGCGATGTTATCAGTTTGGTGTGTATAGCGNCAAAACATAAGCCGGGTTGGTTGTATTTAACAGTGCTGTGGTATAGAGCGATGTTATCAGTTTGGTGTGTATAGCGCCAGCAGTGTTACGTAGTTTCCCTCCCTCCTGCGGCGAATTCTCTGGAGGACCCTCTCCTACACTGCCTCCCCTACCATCTCTTCCCACAAAGATGCGTGGAGATTATTTTCTCATTTGAACTTTACTCTAAGACATTGTTAATATTTCCAAAACTTAAAATCTTGATGTAAGTGAAAATTAAAATACAGAAACTGGGCAAACGTAAATACGAATTCAACTGGAACAAAGAGAGGTGTGTGGCAACGAGTTTACGATATGCAAACGGTACATCAAGTATTGCCAAGTGAGTCGCTATACAGAACATGCTGAAGCGGGTACCGGGAATACGTTATTATCGTAGATTTGGAAGCGTGTTTAAAACCAGCTGTTATTCAAATTTAGGATCAAAGTTAATAACATTTCTGTGAACTCATTCGAGTTTACTTAATGTCAGTGATGACGTATTACNTCAAATTTAGGATCAAAGTTAATAACATTTCTGTGAACTCATTCGAGTTTACTTAATGTCAGTGATGACGTATTACAACATCATAACTAACTAATAATCTTGAAAGTGACCCCGCATTTCCAAAATGTAAAAATGTAGAGTTTTAAAAAACTAATTACTTCTGGGCACATCTTATATATAGTGACCNTCCGCATTTCCAAAATGTAAAAATGTAGAGTTTTAAAAAACTAATTACTTCTGGGCACATCTTATATATAGTGACCCGAACATTTAGCCTATATTTAAGCATGCATAAACATACGAGTAAAGGAACATCTACTGATATCGTATTGGTATGTAAATAAAACGCCTAAGCTAACTCGTAAACCAGGTGTTGCCTGTCGGGATTGAAGACATGACTTACAGACTGCAAGTCAGACATTACGTGGGTAACCAAACACACACGGTAGTGGTAAGTACGCGCGGATAATAAACGATTATGTAACTGTACATAAATTTTCTCGAAAGTGTATATCAAGACTTTTGCTTAACTCTTGTATAANATAATAAACGATTATGTAACTGTACATAAATTTTCTCGAAAGTGTATATCAAGACTTTTGCTTAACTCTTGTATAAGGCTTCATTCACAGTTTAAATTCACTTAAAACGTAATCAATACAAGAAGAAAAGCTCACAACTTAGCATGTTAGAAAAGTGAAATTCGTATTTCGAGTAAAGCTTAGGATGTTTCCTTCAAATGTTATTATCGAAGACAGTTATTTAAATGCATAATATTTGTAACATTTTTACGCGCGTCTGGGGTTTAGAGATGTAGGTAATTTTTCATTTTGTACATTTGTCAACAATTTTACATTGCTTTCATACACATTCTCATATATAATTTACAATAGATTTTGCTTCCTGGGTTACACCCATATTTCGGGCATTAATGGTTTACAGTTCTAACGCAAATTTTCACGAGTAAATGTCTAAAAACTAACGTTCGAAATGTNTTTTCGGGCATTAATGGTTTACAGTTCTAACGCAAATTTTCACGAGTAAATGTCTAAAAACTAACGTTCGAAATGTACTACAAAATTACATACAAGCATAAAGCATCGCGAAGACTTTGCACAGAAACCTTCGGGATGCCTGTAACGTTTGTAGGGAGGGCAGACTAACTAGATAGGCGTTAAGTTATCTGCCTAACGGACGAAGAACACACAATATGCGAAAAACAGATGGACTGTTAAGTTGTTATACATATTTAGGCATGAATATGAAGCCTGAGCTGAGGTCAATTGGCCGNGAAAAACAGATGGACTGTTAAGTTGTTATACATATTTAGGCATGAATATGAAGCCTGAGCTGAGGTCAATTGGCCGCTCGTTTTCTTTTTAACTCGAAGTCCTGAGTTCAAATTTCGAGTAAGTAATGGATGGATGTATTTTTACGAATATATTTTTAATATATTTAGCACGTAAGCTTCNAGTTCAAATTTCGAGTAAGTAATGGATGGATGTATTTTTACGAATATATTTTTAATATATTTAGCACGTAAGCTTCCCTTATCACTTATAAAACTAAAATAAAGTTTCTGAAATGCATATTGCATGTTCAGAAGTTTCTAATTTGGCAGAAAATACCATATTTTTTGAAGCTCAGTTAGACTAAATAATACACCTCGCAGTGGATATGAAAGCACAAAATTTCTGTAATGATTTCAAAAGCTGACAAACAAACAGCATAGGTTTTATGTTCCAGAACAGTTGAGGCGTGTGGATGCATTTTCAAAACAACAATATTGGTGCTACTTCCTTATAACTGCCAAAATGTACCGTTCGTAGCTGAAATGAGCAGTTTCTAAGAACAAGAATTACCCAAGGATACGATAAAGTATAACCATTAAAGCAATAATTAATAGAGGAGAAAATATTTAAAATAACACATTATTTAAAAAGTTACAAAAATCAGGCTAAGCAAAACTATTTTAAAGTAGGACGAATGCAAAATCTATTACTAAGAACCGACTGTCAAGATATAAAGCAGGTGTATCTAAAGAAGATAAAGTCCATTATTTTAATACACGTTTATATTATAGAGTTACTTAATATATTATACATATTTTAAAATTTTCATATTTGATTTAGAAAACTNTAATACACGTTTATATTATAGAGTTACTTAATATATTATACATATTTTAAAATTTTCATATTTGATTTAGAAAACTCTAGCAGACACATTTTGCTAACTTATGTGACATGTCAAAATGACATACGGTAACGTTTAATATATGATAAAATAAACTACATATATATTAATTAAATTCGTTGTTAATCACGAAGCAATTACAGTTAAATAGATACAAAAAAATATATATGAGAAACAAATAATTTTAGGATTTTCTGTAAAATTTAATTGAGTATAGAGGAACTGAAATTGGAAATGTTACTGTAATTTTTATTGAAGGTGAAAATAAAAACAGTATAAAAATAAAAATTATTTAGAAAATTTAGTGATAAAAGTATTCAAATCAATAGAAAAAATATTTGGAGGTATGCAAAATGTATCATAACACAAGTACGTCCTGATGCAATTATTAAATTATAAATACATTTATCNCCATACCAGCTCGCACCACGAGTTATGTCATTGTGTTCCATCGGATTTAAGACCCGCTCGCACTTAAACCACATCGCTGATATGCTAAGCAGTAAAAGTTAAATCGTGGATGTATTGGAGCCTCTTGTTTTCCTCCATAGCCAGGACCGAACTAGGGCCCAATTAGGACAATGCAAGACCGCATGTGGCACACAGCGTCCGAAATTTCTTGGATGGCCATCATATCGCANAGGGCCCAATTAGGACAATGCAAGACCGCATGTGGCACACAGCGTCCGAAATTTCTTGGATGGCCATCATATCGCAGACTTCTTCCTTGGGCTGCGCATTCACCGGATCTCTCGTACATCGAAAACGTGTGGTCCATGGTCAGGCGACGACTCGCTCACCACAGGTCACCCGCGGCCACAAAGGATGAACTGTGGGCACACATCGAATCCNCATGGTCAGGCGACGACTCGCTCACCACAGGTCACCCGCGGCCACAAAGGATGAACTGTGGGCACACATCGAATCCGCATGGGCGGAGATACCCCAGACGAACATCCAAAGTCTCTTCCTCTGAATGCCCCGCCGTGTAGCAGCGGTTATTGTCGCCCGTTGTGAAGCCGCTTAGTGCTGGATTCCCCATGTTCTGCATGTCATACCCTGCTGCAAAAGTGATCATGTCACCTGTGTATGGTGGGTATTCTGTACCATAGATCTGGTTGTGATAGCTCACGTCTTTCTTAGTGTTGCAGTTTTAATGGATAGTATAGCATTTCAAAACGTGAAAATTATCAGAAGAATTTTTAATAGACATAATATGCCGTTTATTATGTTTACAATGATGAGTCTGTAAATAGTTNGAAAATTATCAGAAGAATTTTTAATAGACATAATATGCCGTTTATTATGTTTACAATGATGAGTCTGTAAATAGTTGTTTATCTCTAAGTCATTACAAATAGTATATTATGATAATTTATATTTTCAAATTAATTTATATCATTACTCTCTATTTATTGCCGCTGGAGTAGCAAGCTATGCTTTCACGGAAACAGCTGTTATTATTTTTAACAAATCTTAAGAATTTCATATAATATTTATAGCCATCAGTTTACTNGAAAATTATCAGAAGAATTTTTAATAGACATAATATGCCGTTTATTATGTTTACAATGATGAGTCTGTAAATAGTTTTTTATCTCTAAGTCATTACAAATAGTATATTATGATAATTTATATTTTCAAATTAATTTATATCATTACTCTCTATTTATTGCCGCTGGAGTAGCAAGCTATGATTTCACGGAAACAGCTGTTATTATTTTTAACAAATCTTAAGAATTTCATATAATATTTATAGCCATCAGTTTACTTTAATTTTCTCAGTGTGATGTGTATCAGAAAAATAGTTTTCATAATTTCATATTCATATAAATAAACTTTATTTTCTTCACTGTAAATATTAGTTTCTATATAATTGGTATCACATACTTTATTACATTCACGATAGTACATAGTTCAGGAAACAACGAACATGCTTTCCCGACTTACATTTTCTTAAGATTAAACAACGTTATACACTAAAAAGCCAAAAAAAATTGGTACAACTGCCTAAATATCGTGTAGGGTCCCCGAGCACGCAGACGTGCCGCAAGACGACGGGGCATGGACTCGACTAATGTCTGAAGGTATGCAGGAGGCAATTCACACCGCGAATCCTGCAGGGCAGTCCACAAATCCAATCTGCGCCAGTTTGTGAAAGGGTTGCACGTCTGTCATGTTTAATGTTTCTCGTCAGTCGTCGTTTGTCCTGTTTTTCACGATCTTTTTCCGGCCGCAGCGATGTCGAAGATGTGTTGTTTTATCGGATTCCCGATATTCACGGTACACTCTTGAAATGGTCGTACGCGAACATCCAAAAGTTGTCGCTACCTCGGAGATGCTGTCGCTACTCGGTCACCTAAGTTATACAGGGGTTGGCCTGTAGTTCATATAGATAAATTACGTAGGTGCAGACTAAGAACACTTGAGGATGTTGCTTTAGGGTTAAACAAATACTCTATTCTCAGTAAGTTAACACTCCAGGATTTTATTGATCAGAAGGTCACATAGTTATTACACACCCTGGCAAGACTGAGCCCCCTTCTAGTCGTAAGCCTGGAGGGCTGATGGGCTGAATACTATGCGCCGGGGAAGGTTTGTTGACGGGAAACGTTTCTCTACTTATCTGTGACTGCGGCTTTTGGTGAGTTGTCTTCGTTGGTAGCTGAGGCATGGTGAGTTGGGTGGCCCTGGTTTGGGCCCTCGGACTGGCTCTCATTGACATGCTGTACGAAGTTGGCTGTTTTCTGCGGCTTCGATGGTCTCTCAATGAAGCCCGGGATTAGGGTTATCCCGTGACTTGCACTTTCCTTGCGATCCCGNTCTCATTGACATGCTGTACGAAGTTGGCTGTTTTCTGCGGCTTCGATGGTCTCTCAATGAAGCCCGGGATTAGGGTTCTCCCGTGACTTGCACTTTCCTTGCGATCCCAGCTGGCGTTCCTGATTGGAGAGTGCTTCCTCCGTGTCCTTCTTCCGGCCATCGCGTTTCTGTCTGCATTCCTAACCGCGGAAACTGCCACTACGTTTCGGAAATGAACTCATAAGTTATCGGTACTTTTACTGGGTTTGTCTCGGGAATTTACACATGAAGTTTCGGCTCACGACTCGCCTTCTCGGGGAATAGCGCCACTCGGACTGGGGCTACCACTCGTTTCTGGTAATTTACTCATATTCTCAGCACTGTTCTCGTCACACGACTGTTTACTACCCTTTCAGTTACACCTATCTCGTCTCCTCTGCTGTACCGCCGAACAACTCCCGTCTTGGCTGGCGATAATTGCTCCCGAACAATTGACTGTGAACAACTGATTACAACTGACTGCCTGGGCCGGTCCCGAACTCCGGCCCATTGATATGACTTCCTCTCGCCTAACTGACTTCTCTGTCTCGCTCACGACTGCCGATGATAACTGTCCGACGATCACTGACTGAATGACCACAACTGAGTGCTCACGAACCTTGGCTGCCCCCGAATTTAACCCGTCTCTCGATATATTGAAATTGGCCGTCAGCAGTTTGCCTCGAGAGAAGTCGGGGCTTCCCTCATTTCCTTCGCGCGTTTTTTGTATAGGATTTTGTGTCTCCTCAGTTGCTCGTGCGTTCGAACTGGGGGGAGGGAGAGGTGCATTATGATGTCCCCGGGGTTCTTGGCAGCTGTGTCTGCATTAATCTCGGCCAGGGGGTTACCCTGTTTCCTTCGCCGAGGGCTTATATCAATCTAATTTTCGGGACTTTTCCTGTTTCCTATAGCTGTAGTTCATCCTCGGAAGTTTTTATATGGTGGGACATCCCGGGGGTTATTTCTCAGGGTGTGAATACAGCGCAATTCCTATCCTATGTACTCGCCACGCATCAATGCTATGTCCCATCTCTCGTGCGCCAAATATAAAACCACGTTTAATTTCACTTAAATCTTGATAACCTGGCATTGTAGCAGCAGTAGCCGATCTAGCTGCTGACCGCATCACATTACTCTGATTGGTTCCATACCTCTGTTATTTGCATACGCACGCCTATAGCAGTTTTTTTGGCTCTTCAGTGTACAAAGGTTGGTCGTTTATACAATATTAGTTTTAATATGTAGCAAAATGTTATTATTACTTTCGCTAATGTCTGTTTGTTTCACAGTAATAATTCTCCGCTTAATATTATAATAATATTTAATAAATTATTTAATATTTATATTTCATTATAACTACAAAGTAAAGAAAATTGTTTTAACATCTTACTTTTTAACACTGAATTGTATCTCTTACTATATTTTATTAATATTTAAAAAGGTTAAAAAATGTTTAATATTAAATATTTATATTAATTATTTAGTATATTTGTTGTACATACTTTTAAACACCACTCGGTATATTATCAAGTTATTTTTTCTTTATATACTTTGTAGCGAATTTGCAGAGATAGTAATTGTATAATTATAAACTGTATATAAGGATGGTATAATATTTAAAATTCCTGTGTTCAACACAGCCAAATCAATATTCCGTAAATCATATGTACCGTAATTACTTTCCTTTATGAAAATGTTTCTTGGCAGATTTATGAAAACCATGCTTACATATTCGCGATAGGTTATATAAAATGTTTCATCCGGTATTAGATACCTATATAAGTTTTACACAATGAACAAGAACGTTTCTTGTAACTTTATTATTAATATTATTTAAGTTTAGGTTATTGTTAATAGGTGAAATACGTTAATAGGAAAAATTCATATAATTTTAATTTATGATATTTATAATTCATCAAAACTTTGGTTACTTAATTTTTTTTTACTGATATTACTAAAGTATTCCCTAATTCATTACTGTAATTTCATTTTTTTTTATTTTAATAGATTAATTTTTTTCTACATCGAAGATTTTGATTATTTGTTTTCATACCAGCATCAAGAAAATCATTAAATAATTGGTAATTTAATATTAGTTAAAATAAATTTACCAGTAGATTCCTTAGTAAGTTAAAATATATCTATTTTTTTAAGTACAATAAAAGTTTAGGGTGTAGAAAAAGGTCGTTTACAAACTCACATTAGAAAAATAGGAATATAAATTTAAATAAAATTCTTACCTGTGGTTCATGTAAGTTACCTACTCTGAAAGATTTGTTGGCATGCTTGTTTAGTCCACTTCCACTTGCGTACTTCTGGTGGCATGCACGACATCTAATCGTTATTCCAACTCTGTTCACACACGACGAAGCATGCTCTAGTCTACAGTGGCTGTGGCAGTGGTTGTTTTGGTTTGCACATAATCTATATCACTCACAGATGTTCGGTACACTTGATCTTTAATATACCACCACATAAACGTTCAAGGGCGTAATGTCAGGAGTCCTAGGAGGCCAGACAATTGGTCCACCTCGTCCAATCCAATGTGCTGAAAACGTCTGGTCCAGGATATCCCTGACACTGAAAGCCTAGTGTGGTAGTGCACCGTCATGTAAAAGAACTGATGGTTGACAGTCAGCCAGTTGTAGTATCAGGTGTAACTCAAGCAATCAGGATACTAGCATCAACCGTTGCTTCTGCAAAAATGAAAGGACCAATAATGCTGTTCACCATTAAACCACACCAGATGTTAACTTTTGGACTGTCACATGCCACCTCCCTTACAGCATGCGTCATGGTTGAGCCCCAGATACGGGCGTAATTTTTGATGTCTTTAGCACACAAGTGAAAAGTGCATTCATCACAAAATGCTACAGTGTTTAGAAAATGTTCGTCTGTAAGTGTGCATGTCCGTAGCAAACTATGAACGTTTCGGCTTGTCTCGGTGGCTTGGCCTGCACTAGTTGCAATCGGTACGCATAAAGGCGAAGGCGTTTCTGGAGGACCTTTTATATAGTTGTGGGAGGAATTGACAACTCCTGTGAGGCCCTACTAAGAGATTTTTGTGGTAACCGCATGTAAGATACGCGAATGCGTTGTGTGTCTCCCTCACTTGTTCCAGGCAGGCTTACATGGTGCTTCACATCCACACTCCCAGTGTTCATACAATTGGTGCATCCCTTCCGTATGACCGGCTGAGAGGACGGCCTTCTCCTACATTGTGTGCGAAACTTCTTTTGCACTTGAGTGTCAGATTTTATTTCAATAAAACGTGCTACGCTTTGTGCCTTTTCTTGTGCAGTTGCCATTTTCAAATAATGCTACTCTGGTAGCCTGAAATAAAAAGAGAGTGATATTCAGTATCCGACATAAGAACTTTCAGATTTACGATCATAGCAGACAGCTAAAGAAGCATTCTCGGCGGCCAATGAAACATGGTTGACGTTCTGAAAAATTGTGTGCGTTAACAGAGAGATTATGTTGAGAAGTGAAAGAAATTTAGACTTTTGGGTATTAATCGATAGTCAGAAAAAATATTGGGTGTTATAACTTTAACGCGTGAAAGAAACTGTGGGAAACCTAGGAGTAATAAAATACTGCTGAAAAGGTTTACGTTTGAAAGTGATAATCTACATTTTCTCAAAAATATTGCTGAAAAGATTTACGTTTGAAAGTGATAATCTAAATTTTCTCAAAGTCTGAATTCACTTTACAATTTGCATTGTTCAATGATAGAATTTCTTTTGCATAGGGGAAGTCTATTTTATAGCTTATGGTTTTGAATTTCCTTAAGTTATATGTACATAATACAAGTCTAAATGGGTCGGAATCTTGGAAATATCATCCATGTAAATGATGAACAGAAGTGCGTTAGACTACGCATCAAAGCAATCTGAGAGTGTGTGGTTATTATTACATTTTATTTATTTTGATGTTTTTGGACCAATCTGTATAATATTTACTGATGACATGTTTGCCTGTATCAAAATATTTTTTGTTAAAAATAAATTAGACTTCTTTCTACGTATGAAATTCTCGCTCGTTATGTATGTAATTAACAAAGCAAAATAATAAAAAAAATGTTATTAGAAGAAAGCCCTTATTAATCATTATAAGATCGTTCTTAGTAGTTTTCAATTTATATAATTTTTTTCGAAAATTGCGCAACGACAGCAAAATAAATCATTGGTTTCGAGGTTTGTTAACGTTATTTCCTTTGCTTCCTGGGTCCGTGATGTGATGAAACACGCTATCAAGAGAGACTTGTATACAATACTCTACATAGAATTGGAACTAAAATTTACGCACGTTCCTTAATAGCAAAGTTCGGAATGCTGTCTATCCCAACAGATCTTCGTGACGAGCCATGCAGAGAAGCAAAATGCTCACAGACTCAGTTTATGAAAGAAGCAATATCCTTTATTTTTTCATTGTTCGCGTAAATAGACATAGATGGATTGTAACCTTATTTTCTTGTTTTACCTGAGTTCAAGATAAAGGGTGAATTACATTTAATNGGAGACCGGCTACTCCGTGCTGTGTCACTGGGAGACACCTGGTGGGAATAAATTGTAACCTAGATCGATAAATGATCGATGATAATTGATCAGTTATCGACCTAGGGTAAAATTTATTAAATTACTAATATCGCTATAAAAAAATAAGGGTTGGTGGTAGAAGGGTGAAAATTTAGGAGGGTATGTATTGTTTGATGCAACATCATAAAAAAATTAAAAATAAAAATTTAGTTCAAACAATAAAAAAAAATTGTTTGGGGGGGCTACCCTTATTACTTAGGGGTGTAAAAAATAGATATAAATCTATTCTCAGACCTACCGAGTGTACATAAAAAANCTTGGCCTGCACTAGTTGCAATCGGTACGCATAAAGGCGAAGGCGTTTCTGGAGGACCTTTTATATAGTTGTGGGATGAATTGACAACTCCTGTGAGGCCCTACTAAGAGATTTTTGTGGTTACCGCATGTAAGATACGCGAATGCGTTGTGTGTCTCCCTCACTTGTTCCAGGCAGGCTTACATGGTGCTTCACATNACCGCATGTAAGATACGCGAATGCGTTGTGTGTCTCCCTCACTTGTTCCAGGCAGGCTTACATGGTGCTTCACATCAACACTCCCAGTGTTCATACAATTGGTGCATCCCTTCCGTATGACCGGCTGAGAGGACGGCCTTCTCCTACATTGTGTGCGAAACTTCTTTTGCACTTGAGTGTCAGATTTTATTTCAATAAAACGTGCTACGCTTTGTGCCTTTTCTTGTGCAGTTGCCATTTTCAAATAATGCTACTCTGGTAGCCTGAAATAAAAAGAGAGTGATNACTTTGTGCCTTTTCTTGTGCAGTTGCCATTTTCAAATAATGCTACTCTGGTAGCCTGAAATAAAAAGAGAGTGATATTCAGTATCCGACATAAGAACTTTCAGATTTACGATCATAGCAGACAGCTAAAGAAGCATTCTCGGCGGCCAATGAAACATGGTTGACGTTCTGAAAAATTGTGTGCGTTAACAGAGAGATTATGTTGAGAAGTGAAAGAAATTTAGACTTTTGGGTATTAATCGATAGTCAGAAAAAATATTGGGTGTTATAACTTTAACGCGTGAAAGAAACTGTGGCAAACCTAGGAGTAATAAAATACTGCTGAAAAGGTTTACGTTTGAAAGTGATAATCTACATTTTCTCAAAATTTTTGCTGAAAAGATTTACGTTTGAAAGTGATAATCTAAATTTTCTCAAAGTCTCAATTCACTTTACAATTTGCATTGTTCAATGATAGAATTTCTTTTGCATAGGGGAAGTCTATTTTATAGCTTATGGTTTTGAATTTCCTTAAGTTATATATACATAATACAGGTCTAAATGGGTCGGAATTTTGGAAATATCATCCGTGTAAATGATGAACAGAAGTGCGTTAGACTACGCATCAAAGCAATCTGAGAGTGTGTGGTTATTATTACATTTTATTTATTTTGATGTTTTTGGACCAATCTGTATAATATTTACTGATGACATGTTTGCCTGTATCAAAATATTTTTTGTTAAAAATAAATTAGACTTCTTCCTACGTATGAAATTCTCGCTCGTTATGTATGTAATTAACGAAGCAAAATAATAAAAAAAATGTTATTAGAAGAAAGCCCTTATTAATCATTATAAGATCGTTCTAAATAGTTTTCAATTTATATAATTTTTTTTTTCGAAAATTGCGCAACGACAGCAAAATAAATCATTGGTTTCGAGGTTTGTTAACGTTATTTCCTTTGCTTCCTGGGTCCGTGAAGTGATGAAACACGCTATCAAGAGAGACCTGTATACAATACTCTACATAGAATTGGAACTAAAATTTACGCACGTTCCTTAATAGCAAAGTTCGGAATGCTGTCTATCCCAACAGATCTTCGTGACGAGCCATGCAGAGAAGCAAAATGCTCACAGACTCAGTTTATGAAAGAAG
The DNA here is from genome assembly GCA_002778355.1 of Clitarchus hookeri. NCBI lineage: Eukaryota > Metazoa > Arthropoda > Insecta > Phasmatodea > Phasmatidae > Clitarchus > Clitarchus hookeri. The sequence continues at coordinate 80,202 of NQII01004783.1, read as the reverse complement.
CAATATCCTTTATTTTTTCATTGTTCGCGTAAATAGACATAGATGGATTGTAACCTTATTTTCTTGTTTTACCTGAGTTCAAGATAAAGGGTGAATTACATTTAATTTTATAGTTTACTAGCTGACCCGGCAAACGTTGTTTTGCTGTGTCACTGGGAGACACCTGGTGGGAATAAATTGTAACCTAGATCGATAAATGATCGATGATAATTGATCACTTATCGACCTAGGGTAAAATTTATTAAATTACTAATATCGCTATAAAAAAATAAGGGTTGGTGGTAGAAGGGTGAAAATTTAGGAGGGTATNTGTTTGATGCAACATCATAAAAAAATAAAAAATGAAAATTTTGTTCAAACAATAAAAAAAAAATGTTTGGGGGTGGCTACCCTTATTACTTAGGGGTGTAAAAAATAGATATAAATCTATTCTCAGACCTACCGAGTGTACATAAAAAATTTCATAAAAATCGGTCCAGCCGTTTCGGAGGAGTTCAGTGACTAACACTGTGACGGGAGAATTTTATATATTAGATTAAGTCTGACTTTTTTTTTAGGTTTTATCGATACTCCGCAAAACAGAAAATTTATAATAATTACTTATGCCAATGGCTTTCATAANCTTTTTTTTTAGGTTTTATCGATACTCCGCAAAACAGAAAATTTATAATAATTACTTATGCCAATGGCTTTCATAAAAATGATTTTCTCTTGATTGTTTTGTTAAAATTTTAACGAGAACTGATAATGAGAATAATTTTGTGGTCCATAAAAATGTATGCTTAGAATTTTTATTGAAACTTTTTTTGTGAAAAATATACTTTTTAATTAAAATCAGCTATTTTAAAACAGAATACTAATTCAACTGTTTAATTTCTAAGTGCATAGTNAAATATACTTTTTAATTAAAATCAGCTATTTTAAAACAGAATACTAATTCAACTGTTTAATTTCTAAGTGCATAGTTCCTGAAAGCATGATATTTGTCCAAATAGTTTTCGACGAAAGTCTGTAATTATAGCTGTTATAATAGTCTTAGCTCACAACAAATTGGGCTCTAGAAAAACGTCAGCAAGCACTGCACTGCGCGCCAGATTGNTGTTATAATAGTCTTAGCTCACAACAAATTGGGCTCTAGAAAAACGTCAGCAAGCACTGCACTGCGCGCCAGATTGCAAAGCACTCCGCGAGGGGTTGGGGGTAAAGCAAGCGGATTAGGGTCTGACACATTATGTAAGGAATAACTGAAACATCTTCCATGGTGATCACTTCATTAAACCTGGATATTTTCATATCCATCCATTTTTGCAGCCCAGGAGGCACTATCTTCTCTGCTTTCACTATCAGCGGTAGGTACCGAAATAAACTATTATTACTATTATCTTCAGGGAGATAGTTACATGCAATCTTAGATTTATATATTCGTTTCCAATACCTACTTTTGAGATAACTTGTAAAAAAAATTGATTTTGTTAGGCCATAGAGCATTATTTAATTATATTTCAGAGACGGTTATCGTTACACTTTTTGTGTTACTATTGATTCTCTAATTATTCTCAGNGCATTATTTAATTATATTTCAGAGACGGTTATCGTTACACTTTTTGTGTTACTATTGATTCTCTAATTATTCTCAGAAGGTAATAAATAAATTATATCCATTAATTCTAAATTGTAAACAAGTAAATGTCCTCCAATTTAACTGACCTTATTTAATCATCTGAATGACATACTGCGCCTTGTCANAAATTGTAAACAAGTAAATGTCCTCCAATTTAACTGACCTTATTTAATCATCTGAATGACATACTGCGCCTTGTCAAAGAAGAAATTTTAATAATGAATGCCGAATACATTTTCTAGTTCAAAAACTGGTACCACCAGTTATTTCTTCCCAAGGCAGTCGAGAGCCAGCTCGGGACCCGTTGGCATCGTGACCTAAGGCCCCTATCCTTCATCACATTTTTCACCTTTAAACTTTTCGAACAAGAAGGCCTTAAAACTTTTCAAGGTCATATATCATAAAAACATTATAACTACATGGTATCTATATTCAGTAATAAAACTTACCATTTTGTGTACATTAGACATTTGAGAATTTGATATGACTTATTTTATACACTTTTAGAGGAAAGTGAAAATAAATTAAAAACTTGCATTGCAATATACAGAAGGGTTTTTCGTGCCTTTTTCAAAGCAAAAATGGTCATTATTACCTGAAAGTTTAAGCGAGCTGGGATTCAAGAGCCCAAGTTCCTAAATANTTTTTCAAAGCAAAAATGGTCATTATTACCTGAAAGTTTAAGCGAGCTGGGATTCAAGAGCCCAAGTTCCTAAATAGGACAACCTTTCTTGAGTCATAGTCGAGCGCAAAAAGTTCTTTACTCTTGCTAGGAGACTTAAAGATCTCTCCGCCTCTTCAACAGGAAGTGTGCAAAAGATTCGCAACGCAANAAGACAACCTTTCTTGAGTCATAGTCGAGCGCAAAAAACTTCTTTACTCTTGCTAGGAGACTTAAAGATCTCTCCGCCTCTTCAACAGGAAGTGTGCAAAAGATTCGCAACGCAATACTGAAAAATACACTGCCGAGTTTATGTCCGGTTAAGATATTCAGCAGCTCGAAAGGGGTAAGATCAGCTTGAAAATTTGCAGGTTTAATGGATCTGAGATGATCCATTTCGTTAACGATTCTTTCAGAAATATCATGCTCATAAACTTTTGAAAATATTTGTGCTTTTTTGCGCATTTCTGCATTTGGCATTGTTGGATACTTCCAAAGAAAGTTGAATCTTTCGTCACTGTCTTTCAAAGTAATATATTGGATGCTAAGATTGGCCAGCACACTATCCAACAATATGTAATAAACATTGTGTTTAAAAATATCTTCATGATTCTCTTCATTTATTTGTACTGACTTATCTGCAAGCAGCTTTCGTTTTCGACGCTTTTGTGTTTTCCACAGTGGCTGAGTGTTTATATTTTCCCTCACAAATTTTGCTTCTGTTAAAATCATTTCCCGATTATTTCTCAGCTCTGTGAGGTTGTCAACTAGTTGAGAGATATTCCTGATATATTCATCGATAGTAGTTTCCCTTGTCTGCATATTAGTGTTTACATAGTTGATCTGGGTCAGCACTTTGAACCATATGGTACACATCAACACACATTTAAAAGAATTAATGTAATTTTCTATACCCTTCACATCCACCAGTTTCTCAGCTTTCAGATTAAGACACGTCACTTCCTCCTCTACAGCTTTCGTCATTCCCGGAAATGAGCAGCGAATGGCTTAACACAGTCTACTCTAGCAGACCATCGAGTGTAAGACATTTTATAATGAGAGCACCCAATGGCATTTTGAATAATTTCCCAGCGTTGTGAACTTGAACTGAAAAGTTTATAGCATTTCTAAAGAACACCGGAAAAATTTCATAGCTTCTGGGCAAGATTCGGCAGCTTTTGTCCCTGCGATAGTAAATCTGTGACAGGTGCAAGGACAAAATAAAGCCAAAGGGTAATTCTTAAGAAACCGACTCTGAGCCCCTTTGTATTGCCCTTTCATGTTAGTGCCATTATCATACCCTTCTACTCGACAGTCACTCATTGGCATATCGTGTTTTGATAATGTAGATCGGATGAGTTCGACAACTGCTCCCCCTGTCTTGGAGCTGCAGTATACAAAACTCAGAAACCTCTCATGAATCTTATAACACGGCTGATCATTTTCGATGCACAATTTAAGGTAACGAAGAATGAATACAGTCTGTTATTTGTGAGCTGAAACGGGAATCTCATCCACAATAATTTGATAATACTTTCCTTCTTATTTTTCCTTCAACACACTCGGCACAGCACTGTATAAGTTTATTCTGGCATTCTATAGACAAAAAATGTTCTTGTAACCTTTTATGAGCATCTTTTGACAGTTTGACTTTGGTCAGATGTTCTTGTTACTATATTGAATCGCAGTGGCTTATAAGTTCCATGATACCTAAAAAATTGCCATTCCTTGGGTCTCCCACTAGACGATTGTCGCCTCTCAGTGCCAAACCTCTCTCTCCTACGTAGAGTATGGGGTCATAATTTCTAGCACGAATTTTCCTCAATTTTTCTGCTTCACCCTTCAGGTGTTCACTCAGCATCATATCACAGACTTATTGTCATGAAGACGCCTTTCCGCATTTCCCCATTCGATGAAACCTTTTCTGTGACTTGCACTGTTTTCATGTTCTGGTATACGATTATAAAGCTTTATCCAGTTTTTCCCAATCAAATACCCAGTGGCACACGCTAGTGAAGATCGCTGTTGAAATGGAAATTTGCAGAATAGCCTGCAAAGAAAGCAAAATAATGTTTTCATGTTATTGCTCCATACGAGTCAGTCTCTAGGAATCGTTTGACCGTTTTTCATCGTAAGTTGCAGAATAGAAATAGGAAAATCGTGACCGTCCTCATTGAGTGGAAATGTTGAAGGGTTTGGAGAAGTACCATGAAGGAAAACCCGTTCGATTGGTCTCTTCTTATTCCTCTCGTGTTCAGTTTGCTTTTTTCGTACTACTGCAACTAGGATGAGGGTGTTAAAGAGAAACATCTTGCTCCGGTTTGTATGAAGTAACAGTAACAATATTTGAAGTGATGAGTAAAGCAGGGTTATCACCAGAACAGTCCTGTTCACCAGTGTTATTCTTCATTGATGTCTGATCGGAAGAAATGTTTTTCTCCAATTCAACATGAGACTCACCATCCTCCGAAACGAGTTTCTTCCTTTTTTTCGAAAAATCCGATGACATCAAGATTNCAATTCAACATGAGACTCACCATCCTCCGAAACGAGTTTCTTCCTTTTTTTCGAAAAATCCGATGACATCAAGATTAAATTGACCTTTCTGGGCTATCTTATCTCGCTCTTCTTTCTCTTTTCTTTTCTTGCCCCAGATTTATGGTGGTAGTGATAACTCATTTTCGCAAATCATAGGGAAACCTGAAATATAACATATCCTGANTTGCCCCAGATTTATGGTGGTAGTGATAACTCATTTTCGCAAATCATAGGGAAACCTGAAATATAACATATCCTGATGTGTTGTGTACTGTGCATATTTAATACCGTAAGCGGGTGTTACTTTGTGACAGGGTGGATGGCATTGTGATACACACACACACACATATATATATATATATTTAAAAATAATGTTTAAAATGCCCTCTAAATTAACAAATTGTTACACTTACCCAGTACTATNTATATATATATATATTTAAAAATAATGTTTAAAATGCCCTCTAAATTAACAAATTGTTACACTTACCCAGTACTATTGAACATCTAAAACAAGTCACTGAAATGGCGAAAAATTAAAATATTAAAACAATAAAAACTGCATCACAAAGTCACCCCAACCTGTCACAAAGTATCCTCCATTTACTGTATATACTTACTTGCCACAATACAGAGTGCATGAATCACTGACTAGGACAACGCAAAGGATTAACTTGCACTGTCTCTGCTACCAATGTTTTTCGTTTTTTTTCTTCCCAACAGTAGAAAANTATATATATATATATTTAAAAATAATGTTTAAAATGCCCTCTAAATTAACAAATTGTTACACTTACCCAGTACTATAGAACATCTAAAACAAGTCGCTGAAATGGAGAAAAATTAAAATATTAAAACAATAAAAACTGCATCACAAAGTCACCCCAACCTGTCACAAAGTATCCTCTATTTACTGTATATACTTACTTGCCACAATACAGAGCGCATGAATCACTGACTATGAGCGATACGTGACACTGGACTCCCACTCACTGAGTGTGGTGCAACAACATTTATAGACAACGCAAAGGATTAACTTGCACTGTCTCTGCTACCAATGTTTTTCGTTTTTTTTCTTCCCAACAGTAGAAAANGGACAACGCAAAGGATTAACTTGCACTGTCTCTGCTACCAATGTTTTTCGTTTTTTTTCTTCCCAACAGTAGAAAAACGTTATAGGTTTGTAGAGGCTAACTTCGAATATTATCAAAGAAATAAAGTGGCATTTGTTTTACTACTCAAGTATCCTACATAATTCATGTCATAAAATCATGGTCGCTTATAAACTTTGCATATGAAGTTACTCATAAACAGAAATCCTGAAACTGCTGCAAAATACCCTTTCTTACTTATTTTGAAAGATCTTATTTTGGTTTTTCCTTGTCATATTGGGTCAGTATTCATATTTTTACTTTTTCAATTTCAATACATGAAATATATTTAGGATTTAAATTCAGAATAGTAAATTACTCGAAACGCTTTGTTTAATAAGGTAAACAGGGTAGCGATACTGAAATATTTTATAAACACTTATGCAATTTATTTATTATAAAATGTAATAAATGTGACATGATTACATTATGCAAATGAACAAATAATCTTAAAGGTAAGATTAAAACTGATAATTGTAGCCCTTTGCGTGTGTGCAAAATGATTTTGTGTTTGCAATAAATCAATAAAAGTGTAAAAAAACATGCCAAAACGCAAGAAAATGAGAGTTGACAAACTTTCACTTTGCGTTCTTGTGTTTTGCGTAATGCGTTAACTGAATTTCTTTAATAATATGCGATCAAATTTTANAAACTTTCACTTTGCGTTCTTGTGTTTTGCGTAATGCGTTAACTGAATTTCTTTAATAATATGCGATCAAATTTTACATTTTGCGTTCTTTGCCTACTTTAAAATTATGGCCTAAGCGTGATTTCATGTCTATACCACACTGTGTTAGTAGCTCACCACAAGTAATTTAGGCCGTGTCCGAATAGTCAGTATAAATATTATCAAGTTTATACTTACACTNATTAGTAGCTCACCACAAGTAATTTAGGCCGTGTCCGAATAGTCAGTATAAATATTATCAAGTATATACTTACACTGTATTGTTTTGGTGTATATGTACAGGGGATGGACAAAATAATATGAACACCATGCAATATAGTACATTTTGTTGCATGTTGGCAACACTACTTCCGTGTAAATAATGCGACGCGTATGTATTGCACAGTTTACGTGCTATGTCTTGTAGGTTATAATAAGCGATCGGTGAAATGTGATGTCTGTCAGACTTTGAAAGAGGGCAAATCGTTGGTGCTCGGTTACTGGGAGCGTCTGTGACGAAAACAGCTGAACTGTTTAACGTTTCACGAGCGACAGTATCCACGGTAACGACAGCATACACAAAACATGATAAAACATCATCGGCGAAGAGGGATAGTGGGCGAAACCCAAAGTTAACTGACAGAGACCGACGAACATTAAAAAGAATTGTGGCCAGACAACATAAAACTACCGCGGCAAAAGTGACAGCAGAACTCAACACTCACTTGAGTAATACTGTTTCGACAAAAACAGTACGGCGGGAGCTCCACAAAGCTAACATTCATGGAAGGGCTGCAATTGCGAAACCCTTTATAACGGAAGCCAACGCTAAGCTGCGAAAGAAGTGGTGCCACGATCATAAAACCTGGACACTTGATGATTGGAAGAATGTGGTATGGTCCGATGAATCATCGTTTACATTGTTTCCTACAAACGGCCGGGTTTATGTATGGAGAACCCCAAAAGAAGCCTACGATCCGGACTGCCTGCTTCCTACAGTCAAGCATGGGGGAGGTTCCGTTATGATTTGGGCGGCTATATCGTGGTATTCAGCTGGTCCTCTCATTCACATCACTGGCCGGATTACTGCGAATGAATATCTCGACATCCTCAATGATGAAGTTCTTACTATGACTAGCACATTGCTGCCAAACACTGCCATATTCCAAGATGATAATGTGCCCATACACAGCCAAAAAGGTTCAGTATTGGTTTGAGGAGCATCAGAATATCATCAAACAATCTCCAGACCTCAATATAATTGAACCGTTATGGGGAGTTTTAGAGCAGAGAGTGAGGANCAGAATATCATCAAACAATCTCCAGACCTCAATATAATTGAACCGTTATGGGGAGTTTTAGAGCAGAGAGTGAGGAGCAGATTTCGATCTCCAACATCATTGAAGCAATTGGCGGATGTTTTGGTACAAGAATGGTACAACATTCCGTTGTAAACTATTCAGACACACAACGAATCTATTCCGCGAAGAATTGCAGCTGTTCTAAAAGCAAATGGTGGCCCAACACCTTATTAATTAATAAATATTGTGTATATGTCAGGTGTTCATATTATTTTGTCTATCCCCTGTACTTGTGCAGGGAATTTAGTCGGGCTATATAATATTTTGACTTGGCTCCTCGCACAATCTAGTGGCGTTTAAATAAACTATCGTTGAACAATATAACGTGTGTACAGAAGTATGCATGTGTCATAACCTTGGATAAATTAAAATCCGTAATATAAATTTGGTTATAGGCTGTTCACGGTATATTGAGCTCTTTTGAGGCCCTAGTCACTTTTTCCTTTCGACCATTTTTTATCCTTTTTACCACTTTTTTAAACAAATATTGATATGTAAGTAATAAACACAGTGTGTAAATCCCACCGCACTCGGAAGTTAACGTTTAAGGCTAAAATGAAATATATTTAATGACTGTTATTCCAAATGAGAGGGTTTTCAAAAGTGCTCACTTTACCGTAAATAGCCTTTACTCACAAATCACAATTGAATGACAATTCATAAATTCACGTAATTTTTACTTACTTTACACTTCACGCCTACAAAACATTTACAAGAACGTAAACCAACATGGAGCCGATTCCTTGTATATAAGTTATAAGTATGTTCATCAATTTAGTAAATTCATGTATTGGCCATAGGTGACACATCTGCGTAGTGCGTACTATACTAGCGATTCGGACAGAGTTAGCATATGCTAGTGATGTCATACGTATTAAAAAGTATGTACAAGGAGGAAATTCGGACACAGTCTTCGCGTTCGTATAGCAGTACAATACACTACACACAGGGCCGTCGCGTTGTTTGTTGGCACCCGGGGCGAGATTTCGTCGGGCACCCTTCCCCCCCAACAACTCATAGGTGAGACAAGTTCCAAGCCCCTGCGTTCGTTACGTCGCTGTCTCTGGTTTTGTGCCCTAAAAAAGACATCCAATTGGATTACCTTACAAGAATACCAGAGTCCGGAATTCAAATATGTTTTTATATAAGATTGTATTGAAAATCCAATTAATACAAATAATGTGAGAAAATCTTAACAATCATAAACAAATACTATAGGCGTTATCAATGCAAATTAATAGTGTGGAAAACCTCGATACATATAAATAAAGATAAGGTACTAAACACTAAATGGCATTCATCTGGTTTTTGCACGAGCAAATGTCGTGAGAATTTCCTTAAAGTCTATGTTTCGTGCCTCATCGTNAAATGGCATTCATCTGGTTTTTGCACGAGCAAATGTCGTGAGAATTTCCTTAAAGTCTATGTTTCGTGCCTCATCGTTTTCAATGAANGTCGCTGTCTCTGGTTTTGTGCCCTAAAAAAGACATCCAATTGGATTACCTTACAAGAATACCAGAGTCCGGAATTAAAATAACAATTAAAATATGTTTTTATATAAGATTGTATTGAAAATCCAATTAATACAAATAATGTGAGAAAATCTTAACAATCATAAACAAATACAATAGGCGTTATCAATGCAAATTAATAGTGTGGAAAACCTCGATACATACAAATAAAGATAAGGTACTAAACACTAAATGGCATTCGTCTGGTTTTTGCACGAGCAAATGTCGTGAGAATTTCCTTAAAGTCTATGTTTCGTGCCTCATCGTTTTCAATGAACAAGATGGTCAGAGAATTCAGTCTCTCCTGTGACATAATTGAACGTAAATATGTCTTTATAAGTTTTAGCTTACTAAAGCTACGCTCAGCACCAGCAACTGTCACTGGTGTAGTTAACAAAACTTAAACTCTTAGTGCAATCCAGAGATTCATAAATAAGTCTTTGCTGCCTGTTTTCTTGATTGCCCGCAACACATCAATAGATTGAACTTGGGGATCTTTCAGCTCCAAGATGTAATTCACATGTTAAAGTTCACAAAAAGTTAATTGCCATTGATATCCGATACGTCGTCAGTATTTCTTAAGAGGGATTCTAGTTTAAAACAACTTTGTTTTAAGTCATATTTTGCTGGAAGGTTAGCCACGTTATACATAATTCCCCATAGCGAATTATGGNCAACACATCAATAGATTGAACTTGGGGATCTTTCAGCTCCAAGATGTAATTCACATGTTAAAGTTCACAAAAAGTTCATTGCCATTGATATCCGATACGTCGTCAGTATTTCTTAAGAGGGATTCTAGTTTGAAACAACTTTGTTTTAAGTCATATTTTGCTGGAAGGTTAGCCACGTTATACATAATTCCCCATAGCGAATTATGGNGAAACAACTTTGTTTTAAGTCATATTTTGCTGGAAGGTTAGCCACGTTATACATAATTCCCCATAGCGAATTATGGTTATTAATTGCAGTTGACCTCCTTTTCACTGAAGTTTAACTGTATCCACCAATGGATAAAAGTGGAGGGAGAACTTACACAGAAGACGTCTACAAACGTGAAGCAGTGCACTTTCGTACAAAAAGACACGTTTGTTTTTGCGAATTCTTTTTTCAGGGAAGACTGGTTGTATTTCTAGCTATTCTGCCATTTCATTTGCGGAAATTATTGTGTTATTGTATCCACTTAATCTAAATTTGTCTAACAAGTCGAAGCAATTATTGAACTTCTTCACAGCATCACTAACGCCTTTGGTGTCAAATATTTATTTGTTCAATAAATAAATGGAACGCATTATTCAAAATTCATTCTGTTATACCTAACTTTCAAAAAATACGTTATGTATATCTAACTTTTTTCAATTTTAATCTTTTCAATTGTTGTTGTTTTATTTCGCTCCTCCATTAGGTAAAAATATTTCTTAGCGTCATAGTAATGTTTTGCGAATACATTTTAATGCTAGATGTATTCAGTGTATTCCTCAGGAATACATTTTTCAATAAAATCTGGCGCTTTAAAGATAAGTTTTCTTAAAATTATTTTTACGGTTGTATTTGTAAAATGATTGTTAGTTCCAGCATTCAGCCCATTTTAATATGACGTTCAGCATGTTGTAAATTACTTCCAGCATTTGGTAATACAGTTTTCTACTTTTCTTGTTAACAAAAGCGACGGCATATTTTCAAAACCGAGCTATTTTTACTGCCATAAGTTCACTTAGGTACTCTTAAACCGTGGAAATTAATTTACATTCGTAGTGTTCAACTTACTGAAGGAGTTCGTATTTTTGGGTCAGTAGTTGATGTGTTTTGTGTTCATAAGTTTCCTCCTCCTCTATACACCCCTGCGTAGGCAACAACGTGAGATCAGTTGACTGATAGTCGGGCTATTTGTAACCATTGTCCAAGCTCGTATATATATATATATATAGTGTGTAGTGTAAGAAAGGCCTAACGTCCTATCGACAGCTGCCATTTGAGAGACAGCGATTTTTTTTTCAGATGGGGGCGGCAGTTGACATAAAGTGGTCTCTTTTAACAAGTTAATTCGCCAGTCACTAGACTTAAAATTCGTTTAACGGCAACTGTCTTGAAGTCGTTTTTCCGACTGGCAGTAGACCAAAAATTGTTTCACCTAAAATTAACTTCAGTCAAAATCGTTTCCCAGACAATCGTTTAGCCGTCAGTCGTTGGACCTTAAACACGCAATTTTAACTCTCATGGAAAATATCTTAGCTGTAAATAAATTTACAACTTATTGCCTATAAACTCAGCCATCTTCGAAGTCGCAGTCAGTTGACCGACAGACATTAGACCTTAAAGAATGTCGTTTATAATAAATTTCGTTTAACCGACAATCACTTTATCTTATATCCTTTTTCCAATTTTTGGGAGAAACAACTTTAACTTACAACTCGTTCTGACACAGCAATGGGGAAGGAACCTGCTATGGCCTTAATTAACGGATCAACTCATCGCATTCACCCGAAGTGATTTCGGAAAACCGTGGCAAACTGATATCAAAATGGTCAGATCGGGAATCAANAACTCATCGCATTCACCCGAAGTGATTTCGGAAAACCGTGGCAAACTGATATCAAAATGGTCAGATCGGGAATCAAACCTGGGTCCCTACACAGTACGAGTCCAGTATGTTCCCAATGCGCCATCTCACTCGGTGTTGGCAAGAGCTCGTTACCCAGTTTATAACTTGAAAACTGTTTTCAAATATATCTTGCACTTAGCTGTTTTGACTCCTATTCGATAACGAGCACATTAAACTAACTTACTATGATGATTTCATTATTATAATAGAATTATTCATCTTCAATGATTGTATACATTTTTTTAACAGTACTTTACTGAAAGATTAAGCATTATATAGATATTTATGTTTTGAAACATTTTCCTACTCGCTGCTGATTTAAAATCAGTGTATGTCAAGTGATTTGATTTTAAATGACTTGGGGTGAAAAGTTTTATTAATGGTCTATAAGAACCCCTTCATATTTAATGTACTGTGTTATTGGTAAGTATCTCATAAGTGTCCTAAATTAATAAGTTTTAATACAATATATTTTTGCAGGTCGTATTACCTTTGAACTAGCAGAAAGAGTACGTTCAGAAAATACAGTATATTTGGTTCAGAGACCCTTAATTTTTTCATAAAAATTTGCCAATTATCTGTCTGTCTCTGGCACTGATATTTTGTTATTTAACTACTCCTCCAATCGCCTTTTTCTATGGTGCTTGAGGGCTAGTAAACTGCTGACCATTTTCTAGTTTCCAATTAGGAGCTGATGAGACCACAGAAAGTTCAAAAACACCGTTTAGTAATGCCCTCGTAATCGTATTCTTAAACTGCTAAGTACGAGGATTGTGAATCGTGCATTGTTTTTAATTTCGCAGTCTTCATATTTACGACTTTAAACTTCTTTTTGATGTAGTAAATGTTTTCATATTGTCGTACNTTTTTAATTTCGCAGTCTTCATATTTACGACTTTAAACTTCTTTTTGATGTAGTAAATGTTTTCATATTGTCGTACATCAGGCGAGATCCTCGACACAAAAATTATGCACCGTGATGTTTATTGCTAAAAATGACCACGAAGACACCCGATTAAGCCATTTTTGCTTGCCAAAACTTTTGCTTTGAAAGTAAATGGAACACCTGAAATATGTATACACGGGTGCAACATTTCTTAAATGCTATTCCTAAGCGGACATCACTAACGCACATTAAGGAGTTTTGTAATACGAAGTTTCCTGCTGAATTTCTGCTCTTTGTTTGGTGGTCTGTGTAAAGGCGGCCATAAGTTTCTTGTCTCGCCGCATGGCACCAGCACAGGCAAACGGACCCGATCATAAAGCTACCTTGTGTCGTGCCGAAAGAATAAATACAATCCCGGAGTAAACACGTATCGGCTTTGTTCCTTTTATAGTTGCATTTATTTTTAGTGGCGTGAATACGCTGCCACCAATACGCCAACTGAAACTGTGTACTGCGATACGACTCAACACCAGTGAAGACGATTTCAGTGAATCAGCTACGGGCAACGAAAGTGGAGGGTGATATCGACTTAGGACCTTCACTTGATAAGTATATTGGAAGTCAAAGCACTCTTTTATTTTCCTTCGACATATCCACTTCATGGCCAACGAAGTCTGCGATTACGATTTCTTTTGTGTCTCATAGTGCAGAAATAATATCCGCAACTTCGCTCTACGTGTTTCAACGACAATAAAATATTTATCCGAGAGTGACTCACAACCAGATTGCTGCAAATAGGCAAACAGAAGGAAATAATCCATAGTCATTCAGCACAGTTAGCCAGCAGAGAGAACGAGCGGGAAAAACCGCTCAAACGTGCCCTAGTGTTTATTCTACGAGGCAGTCTCGTGGCGTCGACAAGAATCTAGGCCATCAAGTAGTGAGATCTGGAACATTTTGAAGTGCGAAGATGGCGACAAACAACAGTAGCTAGCGAATATGAGTATATAGCAGTAAGGAAAAATTATGCAATTTTTACCTTTAGTATTACGGCTTAAAATTATATCGTCGNGAATATGAGTATATAGCAGTAAGGAAAAATTATGCAATTTTTACCTTTAGTATTACGGCTTAAAATTATATCGTCGCCACTGAAGGTCTCTTTATCGACGGCACCAGTTCAGCGGTTTGCGTCTAGAGGCTACGTGAAGTGTGTTGCGCATGCCTGGGTCGCCCTTGGCACTTCCATGTTTCTGGGCCTCGAACTTGCAAAATACCCCCGTCCAGACGTTCATCTTAATGCCAGCTATCACGTGGTCCCGTCGCCTTTCTGGCAATCTGTTTAGGCGCGTAGGTTTGTCCCGCATTTATATAGAACGAGATCCTTAACTCGCCGCACATGGCTCCAAGGACAGCAGCGACCACAGCTGCAGGAGCGGATTTAGACATTTTTTATTAGACAAAGGGGGGCGGGGGTTTATTTTCCCCTTGTACAGGTTGCAGCTGTAAACGTTTGATTCGCGGCATGGGAGGGGGACCCTATCTCATTGCAATTTTAGGAAACAATATGAACACAATCACATAAAATCAGTGTTTTTAACACTTGTAGTATAATATAATTTTAGTTTCAAAACATTCACAGAACAGTTCCTTTCAATGTGAGGGTTTAGTGGGCAGAGGCTATTCATGTCTCCTGTGACCTACTACCTCCCACCTCACCCATCATCCATCGGGATACCTCTGTTGGGCCAGGGAACTATAGTCTATTCACAGTATCTTTACATCTTGCGAATCAAAACTTTGAACAATAACCTCGGGTGTAACATGTTTGGTTTTTTTTTCCCTAAACATACAGTAAGCGATTTATTCTTCCCTTAGCATAAAAATACCTCATATTTTGGTTAATGAAACTTCCACGCGTATTTTGTCCGTAAATGAAGATATTCTTTTCATATTCAATGTCAATTTGAACAGAGATAATATAATATGTTTGTAGTGGCTAAAAAAATATAGTTTGGTGTTAGATAAAGTAAAATTAAATTTAGGTGTGTTATTTTTAAGCGGACGTTTATAGCTGTGGCACATTTAGATATATTTTCAGGTAAAAATGGTAGGAAACGTATTTTATTTTCATTTTATAAAAAATATCATTGTCTGCCCAGCGCATAAATACAGTGCGTCGTTTCCTCCTGTGTGTTTTTTCTAGACTCGTGTATATTTATTTACGCATATGGCGGATGAATACGTTGTGGGTAGCGCCAAAGTATAAATTTGGCAGGGCTTCAGAAAAACTGCAAGTAAATATACCCCACAAACGCGGAGAGAATCTCTCAGATTTTTTTAAATAATACAGTATTATACACACTCAGTACTCGTATTTTCCGTTGTTGACACTGTGATGTGGTTCGTACACGAATACATCGCGTCGGCATCTGATAATCCAAGTTGTAATGTAGCGCAGCGCGTACGTTACCGCGCACCGCATTTTATCGAGTAATTTATGTACGTATACTTTCTGTAAANTGTAATGTAGCGCAGCGCGTACGTTACCGCGCACCGCATTTTATCGAGTAATTTATGTACGTATACTTTCTGTAAATAAAAAATTTATTTTTGTTACACAACGTACACATATCTCACTTTGGGAGCATTCCATATTAAAAATCACGTGTTTCAGTACGAATTTGCTTGGAATAGTGGTGTAAGACCTACAGTTTTTTTGTGTAGTGTTGTTAATTACGCGCTGGAATAAAGTGCGTGATATTCCGTGTTAGAATCTGACATAAAGTATGAATTTGCAATTTGTTGACATTTTANAAAGTGCGTGATATTCCGTGTTAGAATCTGACATAAAGTATGAATTTGCAATTTGTTGACATTTTACAAAAAAAAAACCATGTGATCTAAAAATATTTTATCTGAGGAAAATGTAGTCTCATATAATGTCTACCAGTTGAACANCAAAAAAAAACCATGTGATCTAAAAATATTTTATCTGAGGAAAATGTAGTCTCATATAATGTCTACCAGTTGAACAGTATGTGTACCAAATATATATAAAAAAAAGTATTTTTCCGTGGCCAACACCCTTAAGGAAATAACTACCCTAACGTTTGTGAAAAATGCAAAACAAATAATGATACATTTGATTAAAATGAACATTATACCACCGATTACGTACATGACAATACATTATTAATTAGGATTACAGAAATATCCTTGAGAATTCAGTATGGTGTGAAGCCCCAACGTGCTGTAATCAGAGCCCCTATATGTCGTGACATGGAATCAAAGAGGTCCTGGATATGTTCCTGAGGAATTTCCCTCCACGCCGTTCATATGCGCGTCTACAAAACAAACATTAACAGTGGTTGCTGGAGGTCCGTGATGAACAAGTCGCCGACCAACCATATCCCAGACATGTTCGATGGTCAACATGTCAGGCTAACATGCAGGTCAGGGAAGCAGTGGTACCCGTCGTTTTTCAAAGAAATCTTGCACATTCCTCCAAGTGGCCGGACATTTTCCTGGTGAAATATGGAATCTGGAGTTGCCTGAAGAAGGGGCAGTACCTTGGGCTCTAAAACTTCCCACATGTGACGATTGCTGTTCAGATTTCCCTCATCACGTAGGAGTCAAGATCGCCTATTGTATCCAAGCCATCACACTTTGTGTTTAGCCTCTATGCCGCTCCACAATGCAGGCTGCCAGATAGCGGTCACCACGGTAGCGTCTAACATGTATGTGGCCAACACTGTAGGACAGGTTTAAGCGGGACTCGTCCGAAAATACTACATTTTGCAGCACGCCAACGAGGGCATCCACAAGCCCATAGCAGTCCGAGGCGTTTCTGGTTTCTGGACAATGTAAGCCGACGCACTGGCATGCGTGCCAAGTCCAGCTCGCAACAGGCGGCGTCGTAACGTCGACGCAGACAGGTCCACGCCCGTTGCAGTGCTCCAATGTCGAGCCAACACTGTGGACGAGTCTGTACGGTTCGGTACAGCCATGTGGACAAGATGGTGGTCATCCCGTCCTGTGA
The DNA here is from genome assembly GCA_002778355.1 of Clitarchus hookeri. Classification (NCBI taxonomy): domain Eukaryota; kingdom Metazoa; phylum Arthropoda; class Insecta; order Phasmatodea; family Phasmatidae; genus Clitarchus; species Clitarchus hookeri. The sequence continues at coordinate 63,162 of NQII01004783.1, read as the reverse complement.
TCGCATTGCGTGGTCCAGTACCCGCTCGTCGCTGCGTACGACTCTCTTCTATCCACTGGTGCCACACACGCACCACAGTCGTAACAGCATGCCCTGTACGAGCCGAAATGTCACGGTATGACATACCCGTTTCCCGGGGACCGATAATTCTGCCCTTCGAACTCACTCGACGTCGGCGAGTCAAACTGGCATTTGCTTTCACTTCGTTTGACGGCTCTTTACAGACTGAGCTTGGCATAACACTGACCTTTCCGGTCACACAAGAGAGAGCACTGCTGGACCTACGTGTATGCCATCTATCTGCAATCGTAATCACTTATTGCTGGTACACTGTTCTTTACATCCTCCAAGTTTTGATTAATTCTGGTTATTATTTATGGGTGTTGCAATTTTCACACACAATTATGTCGTTATTTTCTTTGTAGATATTTAATATTGTTTGGATTTTAATAACACATCCGCTTTAAAGCCAAAATTTTAGGGGGACTTCGGAAGGTCCTACATACTATGTTCACCCATATTTACATCTAGAAAGGTTCAATCATTAAATCTGTATTCGGGATTCAATCCCGGAGCATCGTAGTTCGAAAATAACGCCTTAGAGACCGCTGCCACGAAGGATCTAATAAACCAATTCAGAATGAATTCGCGTCTTTATGTATTTATTTATTTTCACTGCATTCAACTAGAACGTAATATGTATAAATTTCATACGGGCTTCCACTTGCATTTTGCTGTTAAATGTTTCTAGGAATATTGTGATTACAATTCAAAAAATAAAAAGGTTTATAGAGAAAATCTAACTGATGCAGCTATCGAGTTTTACTCCACTCTTGGGGGCGAACCTAAAAGTTTAAGGAATATTTTAACTTTGTTTAGTAAAAATTCCATACTTTACCCTTGTGCGTGCATTATTTTTGCCCCCCATTATTTACACAATCTTTTTGCTTTGCACTTTCTCACCCAAACTCTCCTGGTTTACGCATAATATTTTCTTTACCTTTATCTTCTCTATCCTGTTCATTTACTCTAACCCCATTCTGTAGTTCAATTTCTGCATAATCTAATATTTTTTCCCGTTCCCAATGAAGTTGTCCATTATTTTCCAAAATGTTTTCCAATTTATTAAAATTAATTTGCATTTCTTTCTTTATGATCTCATTCCTTTCTGCATGGCTTCTGATTTTTCAAATAATAAATCTAACTTTTTATCCATGTTGTTTGACTAAAATTATAACAATTTTTTTTTCACAGTGATACCCACAAACTTTTCTCTTCTAAACTGCAAAACATAAAATGTTTTTTTTTTTCCCTTGATTCAGCCCTTGCGTTTCAGGCGAGTTGCTCGCGCGAAGTCCCTTGGTTTGGAATATATGTACAACTCCTGTCAACGAATTTCCGTTGTTCTCAGCATACCTCGGGGCACCTCTCTCAGCTCTCACGACTTGAAATGTAGCAGAATCTTCTTCCTGGGCATGGTTCTTCCCTTTGCTGAAGTTCTCAGCTACCGAAGTTCTAGATTTTCTTGAAGTTCGTGCTTCAGACCCTCATTGGGCGACAGTTGAAACATTTCAAATTGAACAGTAGGCCGTAATGTTGTTCACCTTTTTTTTTTTTTAATTTTACTCGTTCTCCTCTTTGACAAACTAAACTAAAATTGCTTTCTTCTTCTAAAAACAATTTAATAACTATCACTCGTTTCAAACATCTTGAAGCAATTAGATCAAATATACATATAGTTTATCAATTATTAATTATATATTTCAAAACTTTTTTTAATACACACCCCCATCTTTGGCTATTGTTGTATTCTTTATGGTAGAAAAATTATGTTCAATTTTACTTCTATCTTGCTTATGTTGCAATCTGTCCTCCAATCGGCTGTCGTCTGACCACGCCACATCTCTCCGCCAACCAGCAATTGCGAGACGAGAGACAACTGGTATAATTTCTTTCGTTAATTTCTTTATACTTCCTACCTACCCTCTAGGGAATAAATGAAAAATAACATATAAAATTAGAATACTGAATATCGTCTAGAAACAAATGAAATTAACTTACTCATAATCGCTATGTCAATTAACTATTAAAATAACCAAAGATTAAACTGCATATTGTTTAACTCAAATAATAAAGCTGAATTTGTAAATTATATTAAAAGAATTGGCAACGTAAGCAAATACTCTGTAATCATATATAAATATAATATCTGTGACTAACGATAAATATAGCCCACCTGCAACGTTACAACTTTTCTGAGCTTACAACAAAGGATTATTATCTACAATGCCGCATTAATAATGGCCTTAAAACGTCTGTCAACAAGAATGGTTTTGAAAATGCGCTTAATCTTTTTTCGCCATTAATTTTTACCGTACAATTCGAAAGGGGCACTTCCGTTACTAGTGAAAATACATTTTTCGCAATCAGTATGTCAAATATTATTTTTATCTCAACAAAGTGTCCGTTAACAATCAGTAAATAGCAGCACGTGATGAAGATCTGGGGATGTAATTTGTAGGAAGTGATCAAATTTTTAACTACATGTAGTCTATATGGACAGATCTTCAGTAACCGAAATGGATCCGGTCATCAAGAGAAACATCTTGCCTTAAACTTTAGTCTATCTTAGCAAAATTAATGAATTTAAATACTTACACGTGTAATAATGATTGTCAATGACGTTTTAATGTTTCTCCTCGTTCTCTTCAACATCTCTTACTAGCCTACATTCCTTAGAAAGATGAGCGAATAAGATCGGGGGTATTTATGTGTGTATCTATATGCCCTCCTACTAACTTTTTCAACCACCAAACAGAAAGTAATAAAAATAAGCATTCCCCATCAATGCCGCTATTTGAGTGTATGTTACCACAAGCCCTAGATGATTTCACAACCATGTGTTTATTTCCAAAGTATAGTAGATCTTAAATGGTCTCATGAAAGCCACGTCGAATGGCTCCATTTTGTGTTTTGAGTGTGGGGCAAAGCAGATCAACGAAATATTGTTGTCTATTGCCATGTCATCGACATCCACATTCTGTATGTAGGAATAATGACCATCGGTTACTAACTAAAAATTAATTATTCGTAGTTTTTGTCATTTTTTAGCATAGGAAAATGATATCTATCTTACAATCAAACATTAATGAATTCAACAAGCACGCCAGATGTCATAATGGTGTGCGTTAAATAAAGAATTAACTAATTTTTTAGTGTGCTGTGTTGGAAGTTGTAACCTGAAAATCGAATTTAAACCACTTACCTCAGTATCTTTGCAAACGATTCCCATCACATCTAGATGCAAACATAACTATAGAAGGCCACTTGAAAGTTTTATACAGTAGTCTCTTATTTTTACAGCTGCGGTGTTTTTATCGTGGAGTTATGTGCCATTTAACTTGTATCATTAACCGATTTAAATCACTCTAGGTTAGCTGGCTACTGTGTACCGGTAGCTTCCAATTTTACTAAAGACCTGCTAAATTTCATTTCTACTTCCATGATATTCCTCCGTCTCATTTAAAATAAGCTCTACCAAGTCTATAAAATTATACCAAAGGACAGCGCACTTGATTCGTACGCAGTCAGTGTAATATTATTTTGTATCAGAACTATTTGTTACCAGGCGTTACTAACACACCGATATGTTCTTTGTGGTTATTTGTATTAATTTAATATTATAACTAACAGATAGAATAAAATTTAAAAATTCATTTTAACAAAAATTAACGCACTTTTATGTCAAAACAAATATAAAATGTTTGTAATACGTGACATACTTAGGAAACCACCAAACACGACATACACGGCGTGATTTTCCAAACGGTTGAGTCAAAAAGTAGGAAGAAACCGCGAATAGTCTATATCAAATTTTGTGAAAAATTCAATCTGGTTAGAATTTTTATAACACGTTGTAAAGTTCCGNTGTGTCCCTTTTATCTACAGCTGCGGTCACAAGTTACACATTATGACTACACTTCAAATATGATCAGCGCTGCAGATGTATACATGGGCTCCAAATTTGTTCCGATAGCAATCATATCTTGTTCAAAGTAAAGTAAATGTGCAAATATATCAGAATGACATTTCTCCTGTGTTGCGCTCTGATTGACTGCTACAAAGTAAATTAACAGTGCTATTAAAATATATGAAATTGACAGAATTTTCTGTGTTCGTTGAAATAAATAAACCTAAAAAAATTACCCATTCACTATGTAGCCCTACTTTTTCAAAGTAAGATTAGTTGTTTAAAAATAAAGTAAAGGTAACTCAACACATTAATAACCGTTTGAAGCAATCGTAAATAATTAAAGGAGCGTGTTCTTGAGGAAAGGATTTCGTTTCGTTTGCAATCAGATAACCAGTTTAAAATATTTAAACAACAGACTAAAGATAAGATATGCCGAGTTTCGTCTTCTACACATGTTCCCAGCATTGATCTGCCCCTCACCATCACATCTGTCAAAAGTCACATCTTCAAAAGATATGAAGTGTTTGTTTGTATCATAATTTTTGATAGAAAAACACTTTTATTGACGCTATTCCCCACCTGTGGTGTACAGAGTGATTAATAGAGTCCTCAGATAATGATAGATGGCACAGACTATAAGGTGCCTTGAAGATTAAGGGTATATAAAACAATGACTTTATTACATCTTGGTTTCAACAGGTTTATTTGACGGGAATTCATACACACATTACCGGCACTTTTGCCTGAAGTACACATATTTTCTCGGCCCTGCGAGTTCTTGGCCTGAGGGACTGATTACAATGTTCTGGCTAACGTTTCTGACGCTGTGGGGGCATTAGGTGATAGGACACGTCCCTGAGTGACGTCGTTGGTACTTATCTGTGTTCTGCTGTTTGGTGCTGTTT
>NQII01004783.1:0-56669 GCA_002778355.1 Clitarchus hookeri | reverse complement strand
GCAACTGCGTCACGTCGCAGCCACATAACCAAAACAACAACTTTCGAAAACCTTTCGAAACTAGACGGTAAACGGACGTAAACAGCAGATGTCCGCACACGTCTGCTCGACCAACAAACACGGGAAACTAGCCACCGCGGCTTTACTTGAAACTTGATAAAATATTACAAGGCTTTCCAAAGCTAAATACACACGAAAGAATTTACACTCGTGTCCCGAAAAATTAAGCATATTGCATCATTACATTGTGTGTCCCTTTTATCTACAGCTGTGGTCACAAGTTACACATTATGACTACACTTCAAATATGATCAGCACTGCAGATGTATACATGGGCTCCAAATTTGTTCCGATAGCAATCATATCTTGTTCAAAGTAAAGTAAATGTGCAAATATATCAGAATGACATTTCTCCTGTGTTGCGCTCTGATTGACTGCTACAAAGTAAATTAACAGTGCTATTAAAATATATGAAATTGACAGAATTTTCTGTGTTCGTTGAAATAAATAAACCTAAAAAAATTACCCATTCACTATGTAGCCCTACTTTTTCAAAGTAAGATTAGTTGTTTAAAAATAAAGTAAAGGTAACTCAACACATTAATAACCGTTTGAAGCAATCGTAAATAATTAAAGGAGCGTGTTCTTGAGGAAAGGATTTCGTTTCGTTTGCAATCAGATAACCAGTTTAAAATATTTAAACAACAGACTAAAGATAAGATATGCTGAGTTTCGTCTTCTACACATGTTCCCAGCATTGATCTGCCCCTCACCATCACATCTGTCAAAAGTCACATCTTCAAAAGATATGAAGTGTTTGTTTGTATCATAATTTTTGATAGAAAAACACTTTTATTGATGCTATTCCCCACCTGTGGTGTACAGAGTGATTAATAGAGTCCTCAGTTAATGATAGATGGCACAGACTATAAGGTGCCTTGAAGATTAAGGGTACATAAAACAATGACTTTATTACATCTTGGTTTCAACAAGTTTATTTGACGGGAATTCATACACACATTACCGGCACTTTTGCCTGAAGTACACATATTTTCTCGGTCCTGCGAGTTCTTGGCCTGAGGGCCTGATTACAATGTTCTGGCTAACGTTTCTGACGCTGTGGGGGCATTAGGTGATAGGACACGTCCCTGAGTGACGTCGTTGGTACTTATCTGTGTTCTGCTGTTTGGTGCTGTTTAGGCGGCGGTAACTTGTGTTCTGGTGAATTGGGTGGTGCTTTTACAGGCCCTCGGACTGGCTGTGGATGGCTTGTTGCACTCAGATGGCTTACTCTCGACGTGGCACTCCTCATTGAAGCTCACCACTCGACCCCATTCGCGGCGTAGGGTTATACTGACTCCTTACCTCCCTACCACGTCCCAGCGAGAGACCCTTGGCGGGTCCACACCCCGGCTCTCAGGGCAGGGTCACACTGGACTACTCCCCCTCGCTCGATGTGGTGCTGCTCGTTGAAAATCACCACTCGACTCCGTCTTCTCTGTGCGTAATTGTAACTGACGGACTGACTCACTGATGCGACTGATTAACTGACTCGCATCACGGTGTGGTGATACTACTTGTCCGACGTAACTCTGGTAACTGTCTAACTGATTCTGCCCAGTATGGAGTATCGCAGCTTCCGACTGTCCCGATATGACTGACCCCTTAATGTTGTGATTCTCGCCTGGCTGAATTCACCAATCTGGCTCCCGATCCTGACTACCTGTGTGTCCTGGTGTGGTGGTACCGAACGCCATGCCACNCCCGGCTGAATTCACCAATCTGGCTCCCGATCCTGACTACCTGTGTGTCCTGGTGTGGTGGTACCGAACGCCGTGCCACCTGCCACTCGTCGCTTTTCGGCGATGGTGTTTCACTGACTGACTGTCTCTATGAACTGACTCGGCCGGGGCCTGAACCCCCGACCTCGGCTGACTGACTTGACTTCCTCTTTCGGTGCGCGATTCTAACTGACTGGGTCAACAGCTCTCCGAATGGATTGATTGAACTGAGCCCCACCCCCCACCCTCCCTAAAACTGTACACATGCCTTCCCTTGTTCGGGTGAGGGGTGTGGAGGAGGGTGCAGAACAAAAAATACTTCATACACATGCCATGGTTCTTGTTGGGGGAGGTGGGGGGGGCCAGCGCCCCCTGGTGGCACATGTCTATGTGTTTCTGCATTTTGTTAAGGGAAAGGGGAAGGCACTCGTGGCATCAACTTTCAAACTGATCAGCCCTTCCTCAGGGTGTATCTCACCTTCAAGGTGGGTCGGCGATAATTTCCGATCGTCTTATCTTAACTCCCTTGATGGCTATTTGCTTATCTCGGCGTAAAGTCGGCGTTTCCAAGTTCACATGGTTTGCTAGGGGTGGCGGGGGAGAGGTCCTGTGCTGCAGCGACATGTGTAATGGCCTGCACACGCTACCTACTTCTGGCTTCTCTGCGCATGTGCCTGTCGAATATGCTTGCAGGGGATTAAAATCGTGGACCCATGGGAGGGGAGGCGGGTGTCTGCGAGGTTTCTACTTCCAATATGCGTTACATGTCATTATATAAGAAAATTATTTTACCAATTTTTATTTAACCTGGTTGCATTAAAAATTGGTTAGACCAAGTTTACAAGAATCCAAAGAACTTGTTTACATAAACATCGTTCTAACCTCAAAAGCTATCTACATCGTGTTTGATAGTCTTACTGCAGAAAAGCATTGTAATGTTGGGACACGGAAGATGGATAATGCATGCCCTGGGCTGGCTCTCTACCTCATTTACCTTTTACAGAACAAACATGCGAACATGTTCACTGTGGTGACCATTTAATTGAACGTGTTTGTATATTGCTACCAGCAAAGATATGCCGTAAGTATCTGCATTTAGTGTTAACGTGCCGTATGCCTTAGAGCACCTCATCGAAATTACTTGCAAACATTATAGTAGAAGAATGTATTGCTGACATTGATTAATTCGTTTTATTTACTCATTCCATGGTCTCTTTTGTAGTTCCTCACAAAATAACCCTATTGACGATTTTTACATTAATTTAATAATATGTTTGTTGAAGTAGTGTCAAATATTTATTGAAATGTTTTCGTACACGAGTTGATGTCGCCATACTACTGTTATACCAACTTGATAAAAGAAATATCCTTGGAGAAAACAATTTTTAACATTCTATCCACCAAAAAATGTACATTTTGTACACCTTAAAAAGAAAGCTCAATACAGCATTAACTGAATCAATTTGAAGCTCATAACAAATTTGGAATACGGATTCCAGTTGATTTACTTCAAAATAAAATAGCAGTTGAAACGAAATGGGATTTCAGAACGAAACAAGTTGGAAGAAGGCGTCATTGTAATTACAATTTTAGAAATGTAAAGTCGTTAATTTGAAGTTACTATGAATAAGCATTCATTTTTCTGCTGTGAGAAAATAAAGAGTTGGTAAATAAAATAAATGTGAAAGGACAAGACGAATGCGTGCGTTTTATTGTATGACAATACGCTTAGTATAAAAATAAAAAGCACCAATATTTTATCAGCTCCTTCACCAGTTGCACCCTGTCATGTGTAGATAACGTCACAAACCTATCACATTTGTAAATTAAATGGGGTAGATCACACACACAACACACTCTTAATCCTTTTCCACTGCCACTAGTTTAGTACCTCACCAAGATTGTTATTTCATACCTGTCTTAGTACAAGACGGTTGTGCTTTCAACTGCATTTTGCTTGGCTGACCATATTGTGATGCTAAGCCATAAGCTGAGAACAGCTGAACACTTTCATGTGCTGTTGCCCGACGCTTGAGGAAGGACAGCAATTGCTCACATGTTGGCAGTTGCTGGTCCACAGTAAGCTCGAATGATTGGCAAAGTGCTGACACCAGTTTCTCCTGCAGAATGTTCAACAATAAAAAACTCCATTCCTTAATAGAAAAATGTTCAGCCTGCAAGGCTTTCAAGTTATCTCTAGCCACACTAACAAAGCATGATTATGACTGGTGATGAGGTAACAGGTCGTACATGTAGCATATTTTGCACATGTATGGTTGTGGAAATACGTATGTTCTTAAACTCTTTCTCAAGAACACTCCAGACTAGGTCGTAGTTCTCTGAAGTTACAGGGAAATTACACACGAGTTCCTTCGGTTCTCCCTTGAGGCAACCAATGAGGAAGTGTAATTTTTGAACATTTTTTAAGGACTCATCTTGATGTACCATTGACGCAAACAGTTCTGCGAACGAGGTCAATTGCGCCTTATTTCCGGAGAAAACTGGCAAGGGCAATGGCGGCAAAATGGCACGTGGTTGGCCGCTGCGACTCAAGTCAGACTGCCTGGCTGTACACCGATTATACTCACGACGTAAATGTCGGTATAATCCTTCGATGTCACTGAAGGATGACTTTAACGTTTCAATGCTCCGTATCTCCGCCTTTCGTGGGGATGCGCACAATGCAAAATAGTTTGCCTAGAATTATTGTTTCATTCCTGATATTTCTTCAAAAGCAATCACGAACTCTTCTAACTTTTCATGGTCACTGATTGCTTAATTGAACTAACTTGTAACTTCATTGATCTTCTCAATCGCGTAATAGAATATGACTTACTGAAGCTCGGTGGTAATGGCAGCCATAACCACACTTTCGGCACACGATATTTTTGTTTATCGATTTCACTTCACCTCAACGGCACAAGAACAGTACGTTAAAAACTTAATGAACATGATAACACCACGGCGCGGTTGTTTACTGCTTACATCCAGCTTCGGAGGACCAATAAATGTTGTATTAATATCACATATTTATTGAAACGTCTTTTGTACACGAGTTGAAGTCGCCGTACTATTGTTACACGTACCAACTTGATAACAAAATGTCCTTGGAGGAAACAATTGCTTACAAAGTTCTTCTTTAATCTTGTACTATAGAAAGGCAAAATTAACTTTAATGTTTGCACACGAAAGTCGTTAATTTACGCTAGCTGGGAGTCATTCTGCACCTAAAAAGGAACAAACATGCCTTTCCCGGGCTTTGAACGTACAACAGCTCCTACCGTTAACTGACTTCCAAACCAAATTCTCTACATCCTGTTGTACGCACTACAAATAAAGAACGTGGATTTGTTTCTGGGAAAACTGCTTCCCTCAAGCATCGTAAGTAGAAAACAAAATTTTTATCGTTTACTAAAAATGTCTTAATTTAGCGATAAAACGCATATCCGAAACTAATTTGGAAACAGCTTAATTTAAANAATCGTTTACTAAAAATGTCTTAATTTAGCGATAAAACGCATATCCGAAACTAATTTGGAAACAGCTTAATTTAAACAGCAATGGTTCTGCATAAGGAAACTCGTGACCGATAGTTTTAATACCAGTATTTCTCACTAATACAAGAACATCGCAAAGAACAATAAACGTATGATTTTTGCCTTTTTAGAGATAATGATACATACATAATTACAAAATATATCACTAATAATCCTCAATTTTGTAATCCTAGTTATTAAATATGCGCCGAATTGAGTAAACTCTTACTATCAAAATAAAGATGAATAGATTCATCATATTTATGAGTGCAGCGGGAATTTTTGGGCAAATNAGTAAACTCTTACTATCAAAATAAAGATGAATAGATTCATCATATTTATGAGTGCAGCGGGAATTTTTGGGCAAATTCGAGTATCTACTAAATGAGGGTAAAAGAAATTAATTAAAAAAATATCATATTTTATAGTAATTACGATTTGTGTNAGTAAACTCTTACTATCAAAATAAAGATGAATAGATTCATCATATTTATGAGTGCAGCGGGAATTTTTGGGCAAATGCGAGTATCTACTAAATGAGGGTAAAAGAAATTAATTAAAAAAATATCATATTTTATAGTAATTACGATTTGTGTGNGCGAGTATCTACTAAATGAGGGTAAAAGAAATTAATTAAAAAAATATCATATTTTATAGTAATTACGATTTGTGTGTACAGATGTGGGGCAGCTCAGCGTACAGCGCCGTAGTAGGGCAGAATCACTCTGGGCATGGCGGAGGAATTCCCCAGGTGTGAAGACAATGTTCTGTTCTAACGTCTTTCTCCCAACTTTGTTCTGGCTCCATAAACTTGAGTTAAGAATGTCTTTTCTGGAGCCATTAAGGACTGAGAAATTGCCACTGGAAGCCGAGTTGAGGCTCTCAGTCACAGATTTCAGAAGAAGCTTTCTGCGGTGGCATTCCTTTCGTATTTCACTCTGCAAAACTCACTCATTCTTTTATTGACCATAAATTGCCAGAAATATTGAAAAAAATCTTCGACGGCAGCGTTTTCTAGTTTTGTAAAACGTGATGTTTAACAACCTATAAAATACTGAACTTTTAAATTACAGCCTTGAAGGTAACCACGAACTGACATTTTCAGCTACTGAAGTCAAAATACTTTCTCGACGGTCACTGTAGCATTAACGCTGCAAGAAGTGTCTGAAAAGTACAGCAGATGTCTGTTTCGAATACGATGCNCTCGACGGTCACTGTAGCATTAACGCTGCAAGAAGTGTCTGAAAAGTACAGCAGATGTCTGTTTCGAATACGATGCAGGGAATCAGAGTTATCAATCTATATGTAAGCAACTGCGTTTTATAAATCAATTTGTTATGAATTTGAAGGCTGGAAAAAGACTTCAATTATCTCGAACTAATGTTTAGCAAGTTCTTACATGCAGCTTAACACACTCTAGGTTAAAATATATAATACTCGTACCTGGGATGAAGAAACCTGGATCCATACTCAAATAGTGTTTTTCATTTCATTACTTCGTAAGTTCCACAAATATACACCTAAGTTGGTGGCCTCACATTTGCATGTTCGAAAACTTAGTCTTTAACACTGATAAAGAGAGAAGCACAGCGCAGAAGTTTTGGTCTTGAAAGCTGAAGAGAGTGAAACAAGGAAATAAGAGATGCCCGAAAAAAACCCACTGGCCAGAGGCATCTTCCGGCACGATTCCCAGGTACGAAAATGCGGGAGTGGCCCCGTCGAGAATCGAACCCGGTCCAACTTGGTGGGAGGCGAGGCCTCCAACCACTGCAGACCTCTATGAAACAATGATAGATGACGCCGAAGAGTTTCTTGGAAGAATGTTAGCATAAAATTTCTCTTCAGGAAACAAACACTTGGTACACCGGTATCATCAAATGTAAAGGCTTGATATAGAGAAGTTAACATCGCCGTCATCAAGTATTAGTTTACACATATAACAAACTTTTTGCAGTGTTATAGGTGGTGCATGCATTTGCTGAAGCACTCATGCATCCAACATTGCGTGGGTACGTAAATATTGATGGTGAACCGCAGCCCCAAGTCTCCACTGAAACTATTCCAGATGATTTTCCACATTCCTGCACTTGTGAAAAATGTTTCAGAGACATTGTCTACACATGCCATAAAAAAACAATTGCCATGCTCAATATTTGGAAAGTTTACAGCAAACGGTTGCAATAAAAATAAAAATAATAGTCAAAATTTATGGTGCACACACAATATTTTACTTTCTTTTTTTTCTTCTTTTTTTTTTTCAAATATTTTGTGTAGTAAATGTAAAATAAGTATGATTAATTGCACTGCCATAAACAAGACCTTTCATTTTACACAAAATTTGGCCATACTATACATTACGTGCTGTTATACGTTCAAAATCATGTTAAATTATGGCACCCGTTTTGAAAAAACTGACGACACTGCGACTTTGTACCTAAGAAGAAAAACATCGAAGGACACGTGTTGCATGATATCCAAAGAGAAACTCTCTATACGCAACTCTTTGACCGAAACATGGGCCTGTACTAATACAGTCTAGTTAACATGTGAGTGCGTGAACTGTGGTAATCACTTTACGTGAAGTGATAATTTGCAAAGAGAAGTGACGACCTGCGATGCTGCCGATCCTTCACCTGCAAAAATGTGACGTATTCAGTTTCCATCACCACGGCAAACGACCGTACTTAGCGCTATACCAACAGCTCAAAGCGTCCATCCACCTTCGTGAGAAAAACCACCAAACCGCATAACCGTGGTGGGTTCTAAGACAGTTAAAAAAAATGGGTTCGTCGACACAGAATTTCCATCCCAGGGCAACGTACAACTTGTAATTTGTATAATAGTGGCACTTCTACAAAGTACATGATCAATTATTTGGCACGCATAAATCAAATTACAGTTTGCTAGATTACTAGTGTAATCATCGTCCATTAACATTTAAAATTCAACATTGTTCTCAAATGCAAATATTTGAATATATTGCCTGAAGAGGTGACAGATATCTGTATCTACCACAAAATCAAATTATGCGAGGAAACAACGCTACAGTCGCAGTGAATAACTACGTCCTGCGCCAGAACGAAGAGGTCGTGCATATGCATCTGATGAAGAACATTTATTTATATATTCCGAGCCGTTACTGCTTAAGTCCGAATAAATCAACGGCCGCTACTGCTATGTTAAGAAGTTTTCTCGGTTTGTAAGCTCTCAACTCTCAGCCCACGCACACAAAATCCATATTTCCAAGCAGTGTTTCACCTATTATGATGAACTGCCTAGAATGATCTGGGCACATAAGCCAGCAGTGCCTATAACATCACAAACAGTACTGAATAGAAAATTCGCCAGCGTAGATCGAAGTAAATCAGCCACGGACAGGAAAAATGCCTGCCGTACTTAAATTAAAAATATTCCTCATGCGGACAGGCTGCCTATTGTAGTTTACATGGACTTGGAGGCCATACTCGAGACGAACTTGACGTGTGAACTAGAGGCCAGCTAGTCCCACATGCACACTACTAACACGAAGTTTACAATTATTGTATATATGTGAAAGTATATAATTCTGTAATTCCTGCAGCCTTGACTTCAGTTCTGCCAAAAGAGCCGATACTTGACAGGAGGCCGGATGCCTTAAACATTTCAAGGAGATGATATTCAATATTGGTAATCGCGTTAATGCTATTCATTCTATTCCAAACAGAAGATACCATTCATGCTCGTTGTAAAGGCAAATTCCATGCGGGTAAAGAAATGCTACTATAGTAATACCACATTCACTGTTGACAGCTAAAAGATCCGAGATCTTTAGCAGCAAGTGCATCGAGGTGGCATGACCAGATGCAACTTACTGCACCGAAGACAGGAGCAGCTCGCTATCATCTTTCAGAATGTGCGCAACAACAAAGGATTCATCATGAGGCAGCTAGGGAAATGGCACAAAGGAAATTAACATTATTCTTGAAACCCATAAAACTATGATAATTTTCTTAAAATATTACGGCGACAGATTTCGATCCAGTGGGTGGGCACTTTCTGGTACATATCCCGCAATTTAGCATCCCTGGCCACTTTTTACCGTCATTTGTATTCGACATTGTGTAGAAGTTGTTCGGGTCTTGCCAAATTTTTCACGTGACATGCAAATACGTGTTTTTATACGATTATATGAACAGTTGGGACAATTTTGGCGAGTCGCAGCTGCCCATATAGGAAGCATTTAACAACCTATTGACAGAATCTGAATCAGCGCTGAAAACAATTGTCATGCTGGGGCTGTATGCGAAGTGATTGACTGCAATACTTTGGGTGTGTACAGTGTTTGTACCTCAAGACGAATGTCCTGATCGTGGCTAACGTGTACGAAAATTTTATACGACCTAAGCATGCAAACCTATGGCTAAGATTAATTCAGCGCCACGGGGTTCGCCTACGATACCATATTTTAGATGATCGTCATCAAACTGGACATACTCACGGATTCCTTAATGCGCATGTTCCTCGATAATGGGACCTGTGGTGTCATGGTACAGTGCGTCAAATGCAAACCGTGGCAAGCTGCATCTATGGGCCGTCGATGTACGATGCAAGAAATCCAGCCACATGGCTGCAGACCTATTGAAGTGGATAGTTATGTGCAATGCGTTTGGCAATGTAAATCGGTAGGGCGTCTTCTCATATTTATAAAATTTATACTAAAGCCTAACACACAGAGTGTTACATGGTATTCACACAGTTGTTCATCGAGAAACTACCACTGAATTCCTATTTTATTAGCGGTAGTATTGCACGCGTGTCACTTAAAAATGGCCTGTGCAGCTGTTGCCGGTCAGGTTCATTCTTTTTTTCAATACCCCCACTGCTTCATTATTTTCTGCACCGCACCTATCATAAATGACCCAGGCACAGAAATTCCAAACACCAGTGCGATGCCGGTGTCCGGTGCTCCGTTAAGACCATTCACGAGAAGCGCGGAAGGGAAGCTCCGAAGCATCTGGTTGTGCAGATGTGACCCCGATATAAAATGGAGAAACAAAGAGGCCGAGCCAAAATTCTTACTTCAGCACCATTACTACTAGTAATAGTTATTATTATCAAAAGAAAGAAAAAAATTAAATTTAGAGTGAATAAAAGCAAAGTGGTTGATAAAGAAAATAAGAACTTACATTCGTGTGACCAAAATTAGTTTTAATGGAAGTGAATTAATATATAACGATAATAAAATATTTTAAGTGTGTAACAACAGTAACAAATGTTTGATATATAATATCTTAGTTACTAACAACAACAATCTGTTGTTATAAAATAAACTAAAATTTATTAAAGAAATTATTGTTCATTTGTTGGGACCCAAAAAAAAATTAAAATTCAGAATTAAAAAATATGCCGAGCCGTAAAAAAATTTTGATGTTACATAATTTGATTTTTTTATAATTATTAATTCAGTTCAAATGTAACTTTATTTGAAAACGGTGACTTCATTGCTGTATAGTTAAAAAATTCATGCACATGCTGAAAATTGTTGGACAAAGGCTGGACTTTCCTGAGACGCTGCCCATCTTCGGGACATCTCTCTTGCCAACGCCAGCATCGGTGTTACTACATCATTATTAAGTCGGCCTCAAGAAGACGCAAGGCGACTTAAAAAAGATTTCCCACGCCACGGCAGATAGGTAGTGAAATGGCCTTGAAACAGTATTTTCTGACCCAACAGGTCAACCGCTGTAAAAACAGAAATTTACGCAAAAATAAAGATGCATAAACAAAACAATACTTTACTGATGCGACGATCAAAAAGCAGGACAAGAAACACTTACCCAAGGCGGTAAAACTCAGAATATCACTCCATTAAAAATAGATAATAGCCGGAACTAACAGAATTTTATGTTACGCCATAACGGATAGGAATCAAGAAGAAAGCAGTAGGGTTTATTCGGAAAATACCAGTGACTATCACTGATATTAAGTCACTTGACGCTTAACCAGTGATACTGTCCTTTTTCATTACGTAGTATTTTACTTTAATACCACGAATATTTTATAAAATTACATTGACAGAGAATAATGTAAATATGAAATTTACAAACAAAATACAGGATATTTCTTTACAAAATTTGCAATTCCTATTCTTCAAATAAGGTTATTTCAACCGGTGTACACAACAGCTTAACCTGATAAGAATAGCTGGCCGCCGATACATTTCAAAATGACAAAATAACGAAATCTTGGGACATTCCTAGTTAAATAAACGAAATTACAGAAACGTTGACTATACATTTTCTGACCTTGCTTGTATATAGAATATGAACAATAAAGAAAGCTAGGTGCTTGAAAACAAAATAAGAGTCTTTGCAATGAAAACCAAAACTATTCCCTGAAAGACAATATATGGTTAAACAAAACATGGTTTAAAGTAAGCGAGTGCCTACAAATTGCACAATTATGTTCTTTTTTTTACAATAATTATTTTAGTCTAGGTACACCACTGAAATCGTAACATGTGAAAATTTAAACTGCACCTGTATTGCCGAAATTCTATGACCCATATTATGAGCTACTATTGCATTGTAAGTCTTTAAGATCCTGATAACCTGTCATCATCATGGTGCAAGTAGCTTNTTGTATTCGACATTGTGTAGAAGTTGTTCGGGTCTTGCCAAATTTTTCACGTGACATGCAAATACGTGTTTTTATATGATTATATGAACAGTTGGGACAATTTTGGCGAGTCGCAGTTGCCCATATAGGAAGCATTTAACAACCTATTGACAGAATCTGAATCAGCGCTGAAAACAATTGTCATGCTGGGGCNCTGCCCATATAGGAAGCATTTAACAACCTATTGACAGAATCTGAATCAGCGCTGAAAACAATTGTCATGCTGGGGCTGTATGCGAAGTGATTGACTGCAATACTTTGGGTGTGTACAGTGTTTGTACCTCAAGACGAATGTCCTGATCGTGGCTAACGTGTACGAAAATTTTATACGACCTAAGCATGCAAACCTATGGCTAAGATTAATTCAGCGCCACGGGGTTCGCCTACGATACCATATTTTAGATGATCGTCATCAAACTGGACATACTCACGGATTCCTTAATGCGCATNCGGGGTTCGCCTACGATACCATATTTTAGATGATCGTCATCAAACTGGACATACTCACGGATTCCTTAATGCGCATATTCCTCGATAATGGGACCTGTGGTGTCATGGTACAGTGCGTCAAATGCAAACCGTGGCAAGCTGCATCTATGGGCCGTCGATGTACGATGCAAGCAATTCAGCCACATGGCTGCAGACCTATTGAAGTGGATAGTTATGTGCAATGCGTTTGGCAATGTAAATCGGTAGGGCGTCTTCTCCTATTTATAAAATTTATACTAAAGCCTAACACACAGAGTGTTACATGGTATTCACACAGTTGTTCATCGAGAAACTACCACTGAATTCCTATTTTATTAGCGGTAGTATTGCACGCGTGTCACTTGAAAATGGCCTTTGCAGCTGTTGCCGGTCAGGTTCATTCTTTTTTTCAATACCCCCACTGCTTCATTATTTTCTGCACCGCACCTATCATAAATGACCCAGGCACAGAAATTCCAAACACCAGTGCGATGNTTATTTTCTGCACCGCACCTATCATAAATGACCCAGGCACAGAAATTCCAAACACCAGTGCGATGCCGGTGTCCGGGGCTCCGTTAAGACCATTCACGAGAAGCGCGGAAGGGAAGCTCCGAAG
Organism: Clitarchus hookeri; assembly: GCA_002778355.1. Lineage (NCBI taxonomy): Eukaryota > Metazoa > Arthropoda > Insecta > Phasmatodea > Phasmatidae > Clitarchus > Clitarchus hookeri. The sequence goes on along the minus strand of NQII01004783.1, from coordinate 43,608 downwards.
CATCTGGTTGTGCAGATGTGACCCCGATNTGCTCCGTTAAGACCATTCACGAGAAGCGCGGAAGGGAAGCTCCGAAGCATCTGGTTGTGCAGATGTGACCCCGATATAAAATGGAGAAACAAAGAGGCCGAGCCAAAATTCTTACTTCAGCACCATTACTACTAGTAATAGTTATTATTATCAAAAGAAAGAAAAAAATTAAATTTAGAGTGAATAAAAGCAAAGTGGTTGATAAAGAAAATAAGAACTTACATTCGTGTGACCAAAATTNAAAATTAAATTTAGAGTGAATAAAAGCAAAGTGGTTGATAAAGAAAATAAGAACTTACATTCGTGTGACCAAAATTGGTTTTAATGGAAGTGAATTAATATATAACGATAATAAAATATTTTAAGTGTGTAACAACAGTAACAAAGGTTTGATATATAATATCTTAGTTACTAACAACAACAATCTGTTGTTATAAAATAAACTAAAATTTATTAAAGAAATTATTGTTCATTTGTTGGGACCCAAAAAAAAAATTAAAATTCAGAATTAAAAATTATGCCGAGCCGTAAAAAAATTTTGATGTTACATAATTTGATTTTTTTATAATTATTAATTCAGTTCAAATGTAACTTTATTTGAAAACGGTGACTTCATTGCTGTATAGTTAAAAAATTCATGCACATGCTGAAAATTATTGGACAAAGGCTGGACTTTTCTGAGACGCTGCCCATCTTCGGGACATCTCTCTTGCCAACGCCAGCATCGGTGTTACTACATCATTATTAAGTCGGCCTCAAGAAGACGCAAGGCGACTTAAAAAAGATTTCCCACGCCACGGCAGATAGGTAGTGAAATGGCCTTGAAACAGTATTTTCTGACCCAACAGGTCAACCGCTGTAAAAACAGAAATTTACCCAAAAATAAAGATGCATAAACAAAACAATACTTTACTGATGCGACGATCAAAAAGCAGGACAAGAAACACTTACCCAAGGCGGTAAAACTCAGAATATCACTCCATTAAAAATAGATAATAGCCGGAACTAACAGAATTTTATGTTACGTCATAACGGATAGGAATCAAGAAGAAAGCAGTAGGGTTTATTCGGAAAATACCAGTGACTATCACTGATATTAAGTCACTTGACGCTTATCCAGTGATACTGTCCTTTTTCATTACGTAGTATTTTACTTTAATACCACGAATACTTTATAAAATTACATTGACAGAGAATAATGTAAATATGAAATTTACAAACAAAATACAGGATATTTCTTTACAAAATTTGCAATTCCTATTCTTCAAATAAGGTTATTTCAACCGGTGTACACAACAGCTTAACCTGATAAGAATAGCTGGCCGCCGATACATTTCAAAATGACAAAATAACGAAATCTTGGGACATTCCTAGTTAAATAAACGAAATTACAGAAACGTTGACTATGACATTTTCTGACCTTGCTTGTACATAGAATATGAACAATAAAGAAAGCTAGGTGCTTGAAAACAAAATAAGAGTCTTTGCAATGAAAACCAAAACTATTCCCTGGAAGACAATATATGGTTTAACAAAACATGGTTTAAAGTAAGCGAGTGCCTACAAATTGCACAATTATGTTCTTTTTTTTTACAATAATTATTTTAGTCTAGGTACACCACTGAAATCGTAACATGTGAAAATTTAAACTGCACCTGTATTGCCGAAATTCTATGACTCATATTATGAGCTACTATTGCATTGTAAGTCTTTAAGATCCTGATAACCTGTCATCATCATGGTGCAAGTAGCTTNTCATATTATGAGCTACTATTGCATTGTAAGTCTTTAAGATCCTGATAACCTGTCATCATCATGGTGCAAGTAGCTTTGTAGACATCGAAATATGTCCGTTGCCTTATGTATGTAGCTGGAGCACATAACATTTGTCATGAGAGCAGACGTTTTATGTAGCTCGCAGGATATCGTTCATCGCAGCTTCTTTTCTACACATATGTGTAAATACTACTGGACCAGACAAAAAATTAAACTCTGTGAAACCTTTGTCCTGGGAGACATAAGATTTATTCATGCACCACAGTTTGTAGTAAATTAAACAGAATCACACCCAAGAGACAATTTTTGTGCACGTACTATAAGATGTGTCGAAAAACGAATTATTTGCTCTGTGTACCCTTTTTTACCAGCAACTAAGGCCACAGAAAAGATCGCAGAAGTGAAGAATACCATATTGAAGAAGGCAGTTTCCTGTACCTACATTCCATCAAATGGCACAGTAAGACTAGGGATGTCCAGTTTATTGTCCATACATGCTCAGTGAGGGTCATGATTATTACCGAACACATTAAAGAACATCCAAGAAGTTACTCGTTGACACTAGCAGATTTGGGTTTTTTTTTTTTTTAAATTAAATCTATGAAACAATTTGCCTTGAATTGATCGTTTCTCTTCCTTTCAGTATACTCGTAAGAATATAGAGTCTAAGTGGACTCTGTGTTTGTTTCAAATTCGTGTTGTAGAGCTCTATTTAGTTACTGATAATTATTGGCAAGGAAATGCACAGATTTTTCTTCATATTACTTAACAAATATTACATTTTAATGGCAATAGATACAGTGTTTCACGTTGTGTGTTCTAAGAATTGTATACTTAGATTCATATACGTAATTCAGGACCAAACGATTTTGTAGAACAAATCGGAGTACTGATACATTTTCATGTACAGTATTAGTTTGATTTCCTTACTTTTTTATCTTTTATTTAACTTCTCATGCAATTTCTTAAGATAGCACTAAATAAGATCAAGGCATTCAGTGCCGTTCGAGAAATGTGTTCAATTATTTCTCGCTTTTTGGCAATCGAACCATTTCAGGACNGATCAAGGCATTCAGTGCCGTTCGAGAAATGTGTTCAATTATTTCTCGCTTTTTGGCAATCGAACCATTTCAGGACGAATATGAATTCGACTGACAATTTTCAGCTAAATGTCAATAGCGAAAAATAAAAATTGAAAACCTACTTGTCCTTTTGGTCTGAAGTTGTTTATAACGGAAGTCTATGCCTACAAATATGGAACCAAATGTTTATTGCAAACATTTGTCAAAGTGATATAGATGGAATACCTTATTTGTATATGGATGACAGGTAACCAAACAAAAATTTGTAAACACCAAGCAAAACATGTCANTAGATGGAATACCTTATTTGTATATGGATGACAGGTAACCAAACAAAAATTTGTAAACACCAAGCAAAACATGTCATTAAAATATTTCATTATAATAAGTGGGCTAGCAGCCTCTGTTTGCTGATGCGAAGCATAATTGATTCTACAACGACGAATTTTTAATCAGCACGCAAAATAATTAAAAATATATCCTTGTGTTATTACCCGTTATGCTGACGTTTAAAGTAAGTCACACAGCCATTTTAAAAGCAGCCACTGCAATATCTGTCATGTGCGCAGCACAATAGACTCCACTGTGAAAGTGTTGGTGTCACGCTTTCTTCACAAATGTCTAAAACAGTTAAACGCTGATATTTATGTGTTTGTATTCCGTAAGTGTTTTCATTCACAAGGACACGCAAATTATAGCATGTTATGACTCACTAAGTCTTTGAAAATAAAGTGATCGCCACCATAATGTTTGATGTAAATGTGTTAAAATAAAATACAGTAAGGCAATATTCATTTCGTATTACATTCAACAAGAATGGTTGCCTTGATCGGAAACCTCAGCCATGACTGACGATAATTCGAGCATCACATTCGATCCGCATCTCATGCAAAATCTTGAGTGGTCGAGAGTATGTAGAGCGCTTGATATTTTAGCACGCGTTGTTTAGTCAGTTACGGACGGAGTATGCGAACCAGGTACGTAACTAAAGCATCGAAATATTCTTATGAGAGCATTATTCACCGACGCATACACAGAAAAAGCTTGATCGTGCTGACATATATGCTACATAACAGCTCACAGCAACGTGACATTTATCACCAAACACGTCCAAAAACATGGTGCTTGTCTAATTTGATCAGTGGCTGTGATGATCCACATGAGTTTTCCTTCAGACTGTGACTGGGGTCTCTTACATCAGCCGTCGTCTGTTTTTAATAACGTATGATTTTAATATGTGCTCACTTTCTCGTACTTATTCCTTTTGTTTTTATGTGTTCCGTGAACGTGTCTTTCCTTTGCCACTCTATTCTAACGTTACAGTATTTGCACATATGAATTGTTTTCACATTGTCGGAGACGTAGAATCCTTCACTCACAAACTCTGCCGTCCTGTTGAAAACCATCACAACCATTTTTAAATAAAGTGTTACAATTGCGAGAAACATCCGACTCAACCACCACGCCATTTTAAAGTCTGTAGCAATTTCGATCAATACTGATGATCTTGCCTTCGATGTACGGGAANACTCAACCACCACGCCATTTTAAAGTCTGTAGCAATTTCGATCAATACTGATGATCTTGCCTTCGATGTACGGGAAGTTATCGAAAGTCACTTACAATCGATTGTAAATAGACAACAACTATTGATTCGTCAGAATACTAGCATTTTGGGTTTGTAGAATGAAATGTTTTTCCCTGGCATCGCATATTTTTTGTGTGAAATTCTCAAGATTAAAAACTTTACGCTTGTGGAATATCCATTAATAATATATACATGACTTTTATAATGGGTACGTGCATGTACGAACACATATACACGCACACAGTGGAATATAAACATGGCAATGTTTGTTTACCTTTGGCGGAAGTATACAAAATGGGCTTGAAAGTAAATATTTAGATGGGCTTCAAGAAAGTCTCTTCCAGTCGTGAACTGACTATAGTTTACAATTTTAAGCAATTCCCTATAGCATTCAGATGAAGTTGCATGGTATAATTTAGGTGTTTCTACTACTTTTTCAGTTCCTTTTGTACTTGGTGTGTTTTAAGTGTGCTAAGTGTTACATATGCCCGATGCCACTTTTTGATGTTTAAAAGAATAAGTCCATATAGCGTGGATAACATAAGTGCCATAGAAACAATTATTTTATTATTACAGTGGTGATGAAAGCTTCGTGCAAACAAGGTATTTTCCATTTCCGAAACCCGAAGCTATAGGGAATACGGAGATTTCCGTATTTTATATTTATGGTGCTCAGCCCCATTTTTCATCTATGGATTGCATTTATGAATATTTATTATGTATTTCCGAAAAAAAATTCCGTAGTTATACATAAGTTTGTGACAGTGTATCCATTGTACAGAGAATGCCTAATTTATGGTGATTTATACCTACACGAGTGGTTGAATATAGGGCATTCGAACACAGCATCATGACAGGGAGCTCGGGAGCTAGAAGCTTACCAAGGAAATGACCAACTTCATGCGTTAGCATTCCTCTTCAATGGCGGCCATATTGGCAGTCAGTGCCAAAAATTTTCAAATTCCAAAAATTTCCAAAATTTTAAAATAAAAATTTTTTTTATCAATTTTTACAAAATAATTTTTTTCAAAATTAACTGAATTTTATTTTAAAATAACGATTTCAAAAGTCGTCAACATTTCAAGAGATAAAAAAAAATCATTAAATATTTTAAAAGTAAAACTTACATTCTCGGACATTCCCTGGCGCCCATGTTTGTTCATGGCTTCCTAAGACAACGCCCAGTCGGTGGCCATGTTGGTTGAGGCTCCTTAAGACCACGCCCCAGTCATTATGTCATGCTCTGGTATTCAAGGGTGCCGAGGTGACACAATGGATAGAGCACAAGTTAAACTTCATGCTGTTGCATTCACACACAGCCTCCGATGGCTCCCAAGAGAGACGCCTGCCATGACATAGCCTGGGGCTATGGGACTTTGTGATATTTATGCCAAATTTGACGGGGGTGCCGCGGTGATGCAGCGGATAGATGCGACACGTCATGCTATTGCATTCCAAGGGAAGTACCTCAGTGAATAGAGAGGAAATATTGAAACTTTATGCTCTCGCATTCACAAGTAGCCTCAGACGGCTCCCAACAAAGCAGCCTGCCATGACATGGCCTCGGGCAGACGGTTCCTTACAGCAACGCCCACCACGGGGGTGCCGTGGTAGCTTAGCGGATAGAGCGCAAGTTAAATGTCTCGCGAATACACATATATATGCCTTAGCCTTGCATGTTTAAATAATAATAATAATAATCGTTATAGCCCCCGGCCCCCGCCTCATCGAGAGAGAGAAAACATTATATAAGTCTTACCATCACTCTCCCCCCCTGGCGCAGCATACTTGCATACACATGAGCATGTGTCCACTGCCAAGACAAAAGTGACAGACCGCATCACACACACATCGGCCTATCTATCGTTCAAGAGGATTGACACTTACCTGATGCTGCGTTGTCCTCCTAATTACTATCGACATGGCATAACCACATAGATGGGTACCGGGCTTGGAACCGGGCAGTACACTATTCCTATGAAACTATATATATATATATAAATAACAACACAAGTATAGTGTACAGGCTGATTGCAACGCTGCAGAAAGTTGAAAAGCGAGTGCTTTCGACAATGGGAAAAAAAGATATATAAAATTTAGAGAAGAGCACTTCAGTGTGATACCAACACGTGCTAGGGTGGGACAACAGATAGAGGGAGTCACATGTGTGACAATTAGCAGTATGGTGGATAAAACACACACATACATGACAAAGTAAAATATATAAACTAGCTTCCATGAAATAAACATAGTAACAATTGGAAAATGACCAACGCCGCAGTATGGTGGAAACCACCACACGGTAAAGTAGTGTGACAAGACGTAAAAAGAGAATAACACACACAGAGTAGCTATACAATATGTAGGACACAAAAAAAAGTGCCACGGTGATGAACATCTCGTTAGGACATCGTGACAATATATATATATATATATATATATATATATATATATAATTAGCATGAATATCTCGTAGGGATAGATTTGCAGTCACATAAGTGACAATATATTTATAGCAGCAGCATGAGCTAAACAATAATGGACAAAAAACAAACGAACGTCAAGCTGAAGGTGTTGACAAATGTACACTCACATACGTAAAAAATTAGCATGTTATACAGCATGTTGTGGAAACATGAATGTGGTATACCTGGCAAGGCGACAACGACTTGCATGTGCTCCAATATACCTCCGAGAAAAAGAAAACATGTACAGGACGTGCTGGTAACAGGCCTGGCAAGTAAGATGAGCGCTTGCATGCGCTCCAGCATGTTACCACCCAGTATATCTGGCAAGGAGAAGATTGCAACTCTTGCATGAGCTACAGTATGCTGAATCAGACTGTGTGGGTCAATAAATATTAGTATGCCTGGCAAGCCATCCGGTCTTGCAAGGGCTCCAGTATACTGCAGGAAATAAAAAATGATAATTTACCTGGCAATGTTAGGAACGTACCTCTTGTACGAGCTACAGTAGACTATCAGTCCGCATACCTGACAAGCCTGCAACACANATCTCGTAGGGATAGATTTGCAGTCACATAAGTGACAATATATTTATAGCAGCAGCATGAGCTAAACAATAATGGATAACATACAAATGAACGTCAAGCTGAAGGTGTTGACAAATGTACACTTACATACGTAAAAAATTAGCATGTTATACACCATGTTGTGGAAACATGAATGTGGTATACCTGGCAAGGCGACAACGACTTGCATGTGCTCCAATATACCTCCGAGAAAAAGAAAACATGTACAGGACGTGCTGGTAACAGACCTGGCAAGTAAGATGAGCGCCAGCATGCACTCCAGCGTGTTACCACCCAGTGTACCTGGCAAGGAGATGACTGCAACACTTGCATGAGCTACAGTATGCTGAATCAGACTGCGCGGGCCAATAAATAGTATACCTGGCAAGGAGATGACTGCAACACTTGCATGAGCTACAGTATGCTGAATCAGACAGCACGTAGGTCAATAAATATTAGTATGCCTGGCAAGCCATCTGGTCTTGCAAGGGCTCCAGTATACTGCAGGAAATAAAAACTGATAATTTACCTTGCAATGTTAGGAACGTACCTCTTGTACGAGCTACAGTAGACTATCAGTCCGCATACCTGACAAGCCTGCAACACACNGCAATGTTAGGAACGTACCTCTTGTACGAGCTACAGTAGACTATCAGTCCGCATACCTGACAAGCCTGCAACACACTTGCACATTCTACAGCATGCTAATCGAGATATATAAATATGGCTACCAAACCCCTCAGCAATATACCTGACAAGCAGACCACGAAGATGGCTGTAAGTGTTACAGTACACTCTGTGAGAAACAAAAAACTCTCTCCGACGACAGACACCGCATTATGTCGTAGTAAAATCGATATATGAGTGTTTTTGACAGGTCGAGTACGACAAACCCAGCTTATAGGGAATTGTCAAATGTTACGCTCTCTTGGCATAATCTGACCAGGGACAACCATTCACTATATATCGTACTGCATTTAAATGCAGGCTTTGCAATTAATTTCTTCGCCCGTAATTCCCTACACACCAGTTCCATATGCTGATGTTTACTTTTATTTTCGATAAGTTTGCCATACATTGCGTTATTCATTAATTAAAAAAAGTCCTTTTCGAAGGCGTTCGTTGCTGCCTGATGTTTCGTTGTATTCATGTCTATATACTTCTTTAGCCACGCCTTCTGCTGGAATTGAAGGACACAGTGAACAGCTTTCAGCCGTAACCCATGATCCAATGCTTGCTTCAGAGTACAGTAATGTACGATATAATGAAGCTCCCTCTCCAGGGTCATCATCAGTTTAGTGTGTTTGGAACCTGGGGGACGCTTGTTCACTGGCAAGAATGGAAGATCCATGTGCTCGTCGTGAAGAGCAGTAGGGTATTCTACATCTACCTCCAGTATGTAACCGACATCTCCGTCATCCAGCACGCTCATGACATCTATATTCCTGCCGATCCATTCGAAACCGCCGTATGGGAGCAGCAGGGACATCGCCCATTCATATAAATTATTTGCATCTACATACTGGAGGTAGGTGAATGGCTTGCTGGCATCGTACGTGGCTGGTATATACTAATTGTTGGCCCCACATGCCTCTTAATACACTGAGCCACCCCTCCCCAGATACCAGCCTCAATAAACAGGTGGATGTCGTAGTCGCTAAGCAACTCTAATTCCACCTGCGTCTTGCATAACATTGCGTCAAACAAGAACCCGGGCGCACTAACATAATGANTCGTAGTCGCTAAGCAACTCTAATTCCACCTGCATCTTGCATAACATTGCGTCAAACAAGAACCCGGGCGCACTAACTTAATGCACACAGTCGAGACTTTATGTGCATAGACAGAGCCCCCAGAAATTCTCGAAGATTTCACACAGAATCAACACATCCATCTTCAAGTAAAGCTCTGAATAGTCTCGGAGGGTGCGGCAGCCAAACACGTCCCAGATGGTTAGTGCCTGCTGGTAGTCTTCTGAATTGATGTCCCTCCCCCCCATAAGTATATTATATAATTACTCCATAGCAGGTATCCGCGGCTCGGCGAGCTTCTCCCACGAGCTAACATAATCGTAGGGGAAGATGCCCGTGAAGAAGCGAGATGTTGTGTGGAATTCGCCGGACTGCAGATTCTGCATGAGCATTGCCAGGCTGGTAGACATGCATCTAAGTGTGTCGATAAATTGAATGGAGAATTTGTCGTCCAAACTTTTACTGAAGGTGNCAGGCTGGTAGACATGCATCTAAGTGTGTCGATAAATTGAATGGAGAATTTGTCGTCCAAACTTTTACTGAAGGTGGTGAGTTTCTCCTCTGTATGCAGAATAATAAATATGTCCTGGGAATCATAGCCAAGCGGCTTAATAATGAAATTGGCATCATACATCAAGTTGTGTAAGAGTATCGGCAGTCTCTGGGGGTGGTGACGAGGCTTGTTGCAGTTATTACATGACGCCCTGATAAAACTGCAGGTAAAAGGTCATCGTCATGCACCTTTCGGTTGTTGTAGGTGAACATGCCAGGACAGTGGCAGCAGGTAGTGGCTAGAGTATAGCCAGCCTGTTCCCCATGCATTAGTGCTCGCATAGGTTCAGACTGACTATATATGTCTTTAACCAGGAGACCTATCCCAACCACCTCTTCCATGAAGCGTTGCGACGCACCTTCGCCTGTGTAAATAGTTACAAATAGTTACATTACACCCGTGGGTAGGCTGGTCATCTTGGAGGCTGAAATAATTTAATTGTCTACTTTAATGTAAATGCCATAAGAATAGGGCTCGTGTTTTTTGTTCCTATAAATGTAAGGCGCGTCCAGGTTCGGCTGACATGTTTGCACAGGCAATAGCATTGCCTCGAAGTCTGCATATACTACGATAGGTACCTTATCGACGTTTTGGGAATTCTAGAACTTGAGCACAGGTGGCTTGCAGTCCACGCCCGGATGCGGCATGTCTGCGCGAACAGCAGTATGGTCATTACAATACCTCCTGTGCTCAGCCAGAGTTTAGGCACCGGTCAGCCCCATCACACATGGTTGATTATCATATGCCTTGAAGCAGTGTTTACAGATATCTACACATCCATGGTGTGATGTCACCTGGGAGCATACCAGTCGCAAGAAATTCGACACATAACAATAATACGAGTTCTAGTCCTCCATTGTGGTGAGCAGCAGCAAATATATAATGCTGGGCCAGTTCTTCACCTGTCACCCGTATCAGCAGTACTTTCATATTCTTGTCGAGTGTGTATATGTTCACGCTGACCCCTATATTAGCTCCCTCAGACCTAAATATTTGCTGTAGAGGGAGGGGAAATCTATGGTGGAAAAATCGAAGCGCGTCTCCAGCCTGGTGCAGCGCAGGTTGAACCGCTGTGCATTCGCCCCCTATACAAAGAATGCCAGTATAGCCCATTTAAAGCTAGAAGGGGATCGAGCTTATTTATATGTAACTGGACCCGTTTCACGCCATTGAGGGTCCTTCCCCATATATTCAATCTCCTCCTGACAGATCTTGACAATGGCGGCTGACACCACCTCCTCTATGTCGGCCCCATGAAAGACAGGCACGTTCGTCATCTTAAATGCATGGCGATCCTCCTCGTCGTCGTGCGGCTCAGGTTTGCCATATACACACTCGAGAAATATATTGAATTTGACTGCCCCCTGGTTCTCGACTTCTGCTCCAGTTGGCCAATTATATTTGCTTTCATATGCTCGAGGTAGCCGCAAATGTCTACGGGCACCCTAGAGGTATTCTCCGCGATGTATGTTCTCATAACACCGCGGAACGCGCTTTCCACCTCCACTAACCCATACGAGTTGCTCTCGCCAGCCCCAGTGGCAGTGAAGCCTCGAAAGAGAGCTACCCTCGCTCGCAAGAGCCAGAGTTGCATGGGAATGCCCAGGCTGCAAGCTTGCCACTCGTGCACGCTTTGCTGGATGGGAGGTGGTTTTAGCAGCACCAAAACACTTTGTGCTATGCACACAAAGCCTATTGGCTCTGGTAAAATGCCGGCCGCAGGTCCCACATTGTAATGGTTGAAATGTGGGATTCACTCAACATGCACATTCATGGCGACAGGCATTGCAAGGCTGCCCGAAGCCCCCATTGCAGATTGCGAAGTTGGACGAGGCAGCCTGCCTGATCACTCATGTGCAAATCGTTCTATGTCCTACGAGATGTTTGACACATGAGATTAGGCTTCTGCACCGCTCGCACAAATGTTGGGCAGGCTGCCGGAATGAAATGATAGCGCAATTGCGCTCGTGTCGCAATACATTCCGACGAACCATAAAGATACGCTCACAAAACCACACTGTAGTGCGGGCCTACATATATAAGAAGGGGGAGCAGGAGTAGTCAACGTAGCAGAGGATGGACAAAACACCGGTGATGATGAACTGGTTGCTTCCATCTTTTGAAAAAATCAAATTTTAATAAATGTCTGGTGGTGGTGGTGGTGGTTATCGGCAAGATGCCTGGAGATATCCTATGAAACAAACCCTACACCGTTTCTAGATTAGTTCGTATAAAACGTGTGTGTGTGTGTGTGTGTGAAAAATTACAAACACTGTATAGAGTGGGGAAAAATACATACAAGTGAGTTCGCTGGGCCTCGACCCCGGGAGTACAATGCCTAGTGGATGCGTTGAACAAAGGGGAAACAGTGAAATGATAGGCATCCTCCCGAGTCGGGAGATATTGATACAGTTTGTAAGCTAGTTAGAGTGTAAAATGTAATATCCTCCGCAGCTCGAACTCCTTCAGGGATATGAATACTTAAATTTAAAACAATAGTTTAATTTTATAGCCAGCTTACACACTACGTTAAACAAAACAGCAAGGCCAGTACATATATAAAAACCGGTATAGATAAATTACAAATACAAAAAAATGTGTGGCTCAAACCCTCACGATATGAATACTTCAATTTTAAAACAATAGCTAAATGTTATAGCCAGATTACACGCTATGCTAAAAAAAAACAGCACGGCCAGTACACGTGCATAACACTGCATAGGTAAATTACAAATTTAAAAAAACTGTGTGTTTATGTATGTATAAATATAGAGTGGAAAAAAAAACATGCAAGTGAGTTCGCCGGGCCTCGACCCCGGGAGTACAACGTCTAGTGGATGCGTTGAACAAAGGNAAAAAAAAACATGCAAGTGAGTTCGCCGGGCCTCGACCCCGGGAGTACAACGTCTAGTGGATGCGTTGAACAAAGGGGAAACAGTGAAATGATAGGCATCCTCCCGAGTCTCGAACCCTCAGGAAACGCATTCAGAATATGGCAACTACTAGTTAAAACAAAAGCTAAATGTGAATGATCGTTATAGCCCTGCGTACACGCTACATTAAACAGTAGGGCCAGTTCACTGTCTGCGGTGCTGGAAGGAACACAAGGCCAGGTAGTGGACCGGTTTGAAGTGGTCGGCCTTCACCGACTAAGAACAGTATATGGAGAAAAAACTCGTACCAACAACAACAACCTCCTCTTACAGTACACACAGCGAGAGTGTTCATTATATATCATCAGGGTTATTACCTCAGTTCAACATGTGCCCCGACAAGTAAACAACTCATTGAGTTGGGAATCGTATGTATTCAAATAAATGCTCTGTAATAGAACACCATGTTCATGAGAGCCCTCTTAAAACTCCTAACGAAAAGTAGTTAGTTTTACTAGACACACAAGGGCCACATTGGCTGTCAAGTTAGAAGCACACAAATATTAACGTGCAGTGATATGAACTCCCATNCTAGACACACAAGGGCCACATTGGCTGTCAAGTTAGAAGCACACAAATATTAACGTGCAGTGATATGAACTCCCATTATGCTAACTCTGCAAGGATACATTGAATAACCATATGTTGCGCACACACACAATATATCGGTTACCCGATGTATATCTACTCACCAACACACGATGCAGATGAACACTTACCCAAAATTTAAGTGTGATAGTGGTTAGAGCAACAGAAGCATATACCAGTGATCTAGCATCATGGCTGTGGACATGTCTCGTTATGTGCAGAGCGCAGCAGCCAGATATAGTGTCACTGTCGTGTGTGTACAGGCATACACTAGTGCGGCTGATGTTGAGGTCACGTGCACGCACAGTTCAGAGGCTTGGCAACAAGTGAGAGTGTACAAATCTGCGAGGTCGTATTTATACCCCTTCCACAAAGGATCAGCACACAGAGAGAGAGAGTTGTTATGTCACTAGTCGGTCGCAGGAGGACGGGGTTAAGAATATTGTGTAACATAATTTTATAGTATGTAGGATATTTGCATTTATCATGCCTTGGCCCTTTGTTTTCAATTGCATTGTTGAATTGCATGTTTGTGCTTTCAATATACTAGCACATCTCGGATATGTGTGTGTGTAGCATCTCTCCACTTAGAACACGCAGTTGCGTTTAACATGATTTTCGCCTTTGTGATAGGCAAGCAGAGTTGAAATGAAAATGTATGTACTTTTTTTGCGATTACTGTGCTTTCAATATACTAACACATCTTTGTCGGGTTTGTTTTGACATCTCTCACTACACCCAGAAATAAGAAAATACAGAGTTTCAGAACACATATATATATTGTCACAAAATTAATACATATTACTTATATGGTATGATTACACACATAGAGTCTCTCTCTCACAAGAAGTAATGAAATTGCATTTTCACTTTTTAACTACAAAAAACAGAAGGGAATTACATATTTTAGGATGTTGAATTAAAAACACACATCAATTATTATTATACCTAAGAAATATATTACCATTCCTCTTTCAATAAATACAACAAAAAAAAGGTAAGATAACCCAAGAAAATTTCAGAACACCTATATTTATATTTTGTCACATGAAATAATACATATTACTGATATTGTTTGATTACACACATAGAGTCTCTCTCTCACAAGAAGTATTGAAATTGCATTTTCAATTATGTTGTACCAAAAANCAGAGCGCAGCAGCCAGATATAGTGTCACTGTCGTGTGTGTACAGGCATACACTAGTGCGGCTGATGTTGAGGTCACGTGCACGCACAGTTCAGAGGCTTGGCAACAAGTGAGAGTGTACAAATCTGCGAGGTCGTATTTATACCCCTTCCACAAAGGATCAGCACACAGAGAGAGAGTTGTTATGTCACTAGTCGGTCGCAGGAGGACGGGGTTAAGAATATTGTGTAACATAATTTTATAGTATGTAGGATATTTGCATTTATCATGCCTTGGCCCTTTGTTTTCAATTGCATTGTTGAATTGCATGTTTGTGCTTTCAATATACTAGCACATCTCGGATATGTGTGTGTGTAGCATCTCTCCACTTAGAACACGCAGTTGCGTTTAACATGATTTTCGCCTTTGTGATAGGCAAGCAGAGTTGAAATGAAAATGTATGTACTTTTTTTGCGATTACTGTGCTTTCAATATACTAACACATCTTTGTCGGGTTTGTTTTGACATCTCTCACTACACCCAGAAATAAGAAAATACAGAGTTTCAGAACACATATATATATTGTCACAAAATTAATACATATTACTTATATGGTATGATTACACACATAGAGTCTCTCTCTCACAAGAAGTAATGAAATTGCATTTTCACTTTTTAACTACAAAAAACAGAAGGGAATTACATATTATAGGATGTTGAATTAAAAACACACATCAATTATTATTATACCTAAGAAATATATTACCATTCCTCTTTCAATAAATACAACAAAAAAAAGGTAAGATAACCCAAGAAAATTTCAGAACACCTATATTTATATTTTGTCACATGAAATAATACATATTACTGATATGGTTTGATTACACACATAGAGTCTCTCTCTCACAAGAAGTATTGAAATTGCATTTTCAATTATGTTGTACCAAAAANGGTTTGATTACACACATAGAGTCTCTCTCTCACAAGAAGTATTGAAATTGCATTTTCAATTATGTTGTACCAAAAAAACATAAGTTAGTGCATATTATAGCACGTTGATTGAACATAAAGTATTATACCTAAGAAATATATATATATTACAATTCATCTTTCAAACCCACGAAAAGCCTATGCTCACAGCAGAAATTAATTTAAAGAAAACTCACAAACCTATATTTCTATACAATTAAAGCAAAGATAAGTATATTGACACAATCAATATACCGTTTTTTTTAAAGCAAAATGTTTTTGTCAAAAAAAATTACATACAATTTTCACTACACCTTTGCAAGCATCGCATTGAAGAGCTGTTGCAGTAAAGTTTTCCTCTCTGCAACAGTTAAATGTCTCACGTCATGTAGTGAAGAGTTCCCGCAATTCAGGCAGGCGGTGGCAGGCATCGTCTTCTTCTTACTGCTAGGACGTGGCGCTCGGCGACGGGGACCATTAACAGCAGCAGCACCACCACCCTTCTTCTTACTTTTGGTGGCGGTGACATCAGGCAACTGGGCGACCTCCTCAATCACGGTAGCAGCAGAGTTGACAGGAACTTGAGACTCTGGCAGCAGCACAGAGTCGGGAAGGTGTACACGAATCGCATCGTGCAATAAAGCATATGGTATCACCTCGTCCGCACCACAAGGCAAGGGAGTGTCTGTTCGCATATTGTGAACGACGCACCTCCCTAATACATTACAGTATGTNCGTCCGCACCACAAGGCAAGGGAGTGTCTGTTCGCATATTGTGAACGACGCACCTCCCTAATACATTACAGTATGTAATTTGCTGACAATGCTCGTATGATGTCGGATTGTGGGCAAGCAGCCAATGCACTATACTGTCACACTGTTCACTGTATGTTCTCCCCTCTATGTTGGTGGCTGTATCTCCAGCAGCAGCAGCAAGTTCATAGGTAATGAAGATACCCCAGGCGTTACACTGCGGTAGGCGGTCTCAGGACGAAATTGTATGTTCATCTTGAGCTCACTGAAGTTGACTGGTAGGAAAACANTACACTGCGGTAGGCGGTCTCAGGACGAAATTGTATGTTCATCTTGAGCTCACTGAAGTTGACTGGTAGGAAAACAGACTGTTTTTATAGCATCTACACTGCGTAGACATGAGCTTTGACCAATAGCTGTAGCAGGTGTGTAATAAGATCGTACACAACCTGCCAGCATTTGCACTTGCTGCGACATGTCAGTGCACCCTCGACCATCGCCATGCTGTCTTCAGTCTTTATGATGTAGAAATAGTGTTTATGCTTTACTTATATATACTTCACAGTGCGGGGGAAGCTTCCCACACACACATTCATGAAGCACTTGTTTCAATTGAAGACACAACATACCATAGCAGCGCATGGTAGAGTCCATTTGCTGCCACAGTCTATCAGTGTGGTCGTATGTATGTGTCCTGTACACTCTTCGGACCAGCAGTAGGTCGAGCCGGTATCGACGTCACGCAGGACATTGTTCAATTTCTTGCCCCATGGAGTCGTTCATGACGTAGTTCAGTAAAATCTCCAATGCCGGCACGTGTTGCTAGCATGCGGCAATTTTCAGGCAGCTCGCTGATTGGCCGAAGATTGAAGACTGTGCACTGTTCGCACTTGTAGCAGGGCAGAATGTTCCAGTGGAAGTTGGCCCAGGTGTCGTGATATCTCCACAAATGATT
The DNA here is from genome assembly GCA_002778355.1 of Clitarchus hookeri. Lineage (NCBI taxonomy): Eukaryota > Metazoa > Arthropoda > Insecta > Phasmatodea > Phasmatidae > Clitarchus > Clitarchus hookeri. Next base: position 26,472 of record NQII01004783.1, on the reverse strand, counting down.
GTCACAGTCTCGGATCTGCACTTGCTAGTGTCCCACCTCAGGTTTAAACACCACTCATCTATAACCAATAAAGTAACTCGCGTTCAAGTTCACATCTTCCAGCCAAAACGTAACACAGTCACGTAAGTTAAACGTATTACACATGACGTACGATAGTTCTCTTCTGAATGGTACAAAAATGTCTACTGCGGCTGCTTCAAACACTTGTCACTTCTTATATTCTAGCCAGGTACGCTTCACATGTTAACGGAGAACACATAGTATTCCACGTAATTTTACCTCTGTTCATGCAGGTTGTATGATGGTCACTGGTACAGCACTCTGTGCAGCGGGTAATTACACTGGCAGTGGTAGCATCGCAAAGTTCATGCGCTATTGCACGAGTAAACCAAACCTGGCGTATATACTCTTCGCCTGCTTGCGTTAACAGAGTACTGAGTGAGCACGGCAGCTTCATTTTGGGTCTTACGTTATATACAGCACATGACGTTACATTACACGGTACCGAGAGAAAACTATCCTCATCGACACGACACGCCCAGGGTTCAAGCCCGATACAGCATTCTACCTGTACGGGCTGCCCTGGAGGTTTGAAGTGAACTCGCCTGTATTCTACCATGACTTCGCCCTCGTACGTAACTAGCGGGTTGAATGTTGCATGCATGATTGCATACTAGGACAGGCCTCCACGAAATAAATTCATTGGTGGCGGGAGGTTGAACACCATGTGAAANCTACTGCATGCATTGACCGTCTGTGGTCAATTGGCTTAATGCCCGCATAGCTAAACCTGACTGTGGACATATAAATCTTGGCCATATCTATGTTGGTGATGAGTTGTACGTACCGAGTAGGAAGCCTGATGCGGAACTCCTCGTCCAACATGCAGATTACACACTTGCCGTATGCAGTTTCGGTCCGCCGGAAATCGGAGGCGATGTACAGCTTCCCTATGACAAGGTCTGACAACGACTTATACTGCCCGTTCCTGTTAAGCTTGGCGAGTAGACCTTCCATTGCTGCTGCTGTANGACAAGGTCTGACAACGACTTATACTGCCCGTTCCTGTTAAGCTTGGCGAGTAGACCTTCCATTGCTGCTGCTGTAGATACAGGATCAGTACTATAATTTCCCTCATCGCAGGCTGCCCTATTTATATCGGTCCCGGTGGTGTTGTTTTTTTTAAATAATTTGATTCTCACAGCAGGTCTCCCCCCTCCAACGCCTTAACAACAGAGCATTCAGGCAATGACACACAAGGCAGCGGCTGCAAGCGGCACACACGAAGCCCGTCTCGTGCTCGTTTAACATTGAGCTAAGTACATTACGCACTTTATCGTATTCTACATCACCCATGCTCCAATTGTTACAGTGATAGTATTGTTCCAGCCATATATTTGTTACTTTGCTTTTAACGTCTAGCTCATGCCATGGAAAGGGCGGCAAGAATATACTTGTTTCTATGCACCCATCAACAAACGCCACGCAGATATGTTTAAACAATGAACTCGCGCAGTGAGACGAATCCCTAAAAGTTCACTTACATTAAGCCGGTTGGGGAGTGACTGAATTATAGTCGACACTTACGTCAGTACTTTAACCTTCCTGTCTCGCACATAGTACGTTACGAGTCTGTCGTGAAGTATTAATGTGTAGGCCTGAGTGAAGGCTGAAAAATTCACAGCGGCAGATATTTCAATCCTACAGTCTATCACGCCCGATTTAATTCTATCATCCTGTTTACTAATGTCAAATACCAGTAGGGGCGCTGTGTTCAGAAAGACGTTTGGTTCTAGTGTGGAGGCCTGCGTTTGTCTGTAGTAAGACCTCTGGAAGTCCGCGTACATTTGATAAGGGACCATATATTCACCATTTGTAAAATCTATTTTTAAATCGCCATATAGGTAGGTCTCGGAGTTAAAGAAAATTTTAACGTTCTTAANTAACCTTCCTGTCTCGCACATAGTACGTTACGAGTCTGTCGTGAAGTATTAATGTGTAGGCCTGAGTGAAGGCTGAGAAATTCACAGCGGCAGATATTTCAATCCTACAGTCTATCACGCCCGATTTAATTCTATCATCCTATTTACTAATGTCAAATACCAGTAGGGGCGCTGTGTTCAGAAAGACGTTTGGTTCTAGTGTGGAGGCCTGCGTTTGTCTGTAGTAAGACCTCTGGAAGTCCGCGTACATTTGATAAGGGACCATATATGCACCATTTGTAAAATCTATTTTTAAATCGCCATATAGGTAGGTCTCGGAGTTAAAGAAAATTTTAACGTTCTTAANTCACCATTTGTAAAATCTATTTTTAAATCGCCATATAGGTAGGTCTCGGAGTTAAAGAAAATTTTAACGTTCTTAATATTGGCATGATCAAATTTCGAACAGTCTGCATTCATGACATTTCGCCTGCCTGTCTGAAAGGCAACAATTATATATCTTGGTTTTTCACTCGTGAAACTAGTTTTAACACTCCATTTTACGCTTGTGGAGGCAGGAATACTCGGGCGCATTTCTAAACTCCATGTACGAAACGCAATATCTATGTTCCTTCCTTTTTCCGCATATTTAATTAATTTTACGCGTTCAGACATGTTAACCTGCACATACGGTAATAACAAGCAATAGAGCATATTGCTAGCGTTGTGGCTTCCGCTGCAGTGTCCTGGAGCGCGTTTGCCTGTGTGTTAGCCATGTGAACAACTAACTCTTGCTTTGAATTAATAATTACATGCTTGTAATCTTCCGCGAACCCCAACCGCATAGCTAGTGGAATACATACTTCAAATTTACCATTGACATAGACAGGGACCTTAAAGTCCTCGTCGATTCCCCAGCCCGCCATTTTGGCGGCAGGCAATTGGTTATGCGTTANTTAAAGTCCTCGTCGATTCCCCAGCCCGCCATTTTGGCGGCAGGCAATTGGTTATGCGTTAATGACAGATAGTTCTCTATGGTGGCCATGATTCCAACATCTCGTGTGGCGACTACCTCGCACCCATTCAGTTCATATGCGATTCTACTTATCCTGTGACGTATATCATTTCTAATGATTTTAGTCGTCGCGTGTAGTGAATTGCCTGGCTTTGTCAGTGTTCCCCGGAAGCCCAAATATGAATTACATGGAGCTGTGTATATATCTTGGTTTTGCACGGGAATCCGTACCTCGGACGAGGATAAGTAAGTGCCTGGCAGGTAAGGAGAGTAAGTGTGGATTTCAGCCTTGATGATCGGGTCTTCGAACCCCGCCGGCTCTGCCACGTTTAATATTTCCACATCCATGCTTGATCATCAGTCCCAATCTTCTAAGTAAACGCGCATTTTCAGATGTTACCGCTCTGCGTCCTCGACTTGTANCGCATTTTCAGATGTTACCGCTCTGCGTCCTCGACTTGTACTGACTTTAGATTTGGTATCGTAAGCGACTTTTATTGCATTCGCACACTTAATTTTCAGTCCCATCTTTCCTTAAATGCAAGAGGACTGTTATCTCCTCGCCTCGAAAATTAATCAACCGACTCTCTTGGTCTATTATAGATACTATGACTTCCTGTACGTTCTCCGTCACGACCAGAACATAAATGGGTATTTTCGGTACATTGACGAACTTAAATTCTGGTGGCACCATCGCTGAAAATGCATGCGTCTGGCTGGGCTTACCCTTGAGATAAGACCCGCTAACCAAATTGCAGTTTATTTTTATTACATTCACTTGGAAAATTTGTTCAGGCAGCGTAGATTCGTGTGTTTTATTGGCCTCGTATTTGGTGTTCTCGAAACCGAGCATTGAGGCGACTGTATCGCTTCGCGTTAAGTCTAGCTACACACTACATAACATCTCGCTGTACAGGGTATTTGCACTACCGTGCAGAACTAACATTACATTCTGTCCCAGCTCCACATTTAAGGTACTCGCCTATGTCTTCGATCTCATACGAACCTGTGGGTATGCCCACCTCCCCCCTCTGAAAGCNTCACATTTAAGGTACTCGCCTATGTCTTCGATCTCATACGAACCTGTGGGTATGCCCACCTCCCCCCTCTGAAAGCTTCTCTTAACATAACGAAACATACAATTACTTTCATCTATGTTCGGTACCGAGAAGTAAGTTTGAAAATCCATTACAGCCATGGGCCATACACCCCTCAGGACAAGTGGTGGGAAGTGCACAGAACGCAATTCCAAACTTGTCCCGACACGATCAAGGTTACGGAAATGACTGCGGTCCACAACTAGTGTCTACTCGTTAGGTATCTATCTTGTAAGNTCCCGACACGATCAAGGTTACGGAAATGACTGCGGTCCACAACTAGTGTCTACTCGTTAGGTATCTATCTTGTAAGGAAGCTCAGACAAAGGTGCCCGCAGTTCCATTCTCGCTGGCGTTGCGCTGCTCTGTGATAATAATATATTCGTGCCCCTCTAAAATATGTTTTCAGTTCTGGTGGGGTCCTTAAGTTTTCATAACAATCAAAGAAGTGGACCGTATTACCATTCTTTTTATATGCAGTCCAATGAGTTCCCGGGTCAGTGCTACTATCTAGGTTTTCTATTCCACACTTGACCCGACATGCACGAGACAGTAGTCGATCTCGCATNGCAGTCCAATGAGTTCCCGGGTCAGTGCTACTATCTAGGTTTTCTATTCCACACTTGACCCGACATGCACGAGACAGTAGTCGATCTCGCATGAACTATCCCCGGAAATTATTTATTTTTAATTTTCGTGCATATTTACATATTTCAAAGTTGGTTAGCAGATGGGCTGGCAGCCCCTTTAAGATCACATCATTCTTTTTCGTCGACTAGTTTTCTTCCTGCCTCCTTCCCCGCACCTGGTTTGTAGGGACGTAGGTACAGCCAGTGTCCGTTTATTGCAAGCGCCTCCATATGTATATTGTGTCTCAAAGTCTCCGTCAAGCGTTTGTTTTCCTCTTTGGCCGTATTAAAGGCCCGAGGTCGGTCAGACCAGGCGGTGGCAGCGGCTGCCCCTGGGGAGAATTGTGTAGCGTGTGGCAAGGCCCCCCTTCTGCTGTCGCACGTGCCTTTGGCGAGAAGTCGACGGGGGTCTTCTAGCATGAAGACCAAACATATTTCAATTGACTGTGATTATTAGTTATCTGGGTTCATTATGGTACTTAACACACACACACACCAATTCTAGAAACATTATATTTTACTCACATCTGATTTTAATATCCAGCTATTATACCTGGAGTGGAATCCTAACCACTTCACAAACACTTGCCTGCCTTTGTGTCGTAATACCCTCTCGACCAAATCTTTGTCGGGAAATTTCGTTTTATTTCCCCCTCAATATAGAACTGTCCTTTCACCCGCTCGCCATTTATGTATTCAAATTCATACGTCCAAGGTTCGTAATGGCGAATCTTGACAATCCTGTATAGCTCAACAGACAAATTGGGCGTATAAAATTTGGCAAATTGGGGTTTAGTTCGGGAAATGCAGACATAGTCTCCCACCTTCACCTTAGCCTCCCGCCTATCCACTTTCNTCCCGACACGATCAAGGTTACGGAAATGACTGCGGTCCACAACTAGTGTCTACTCGTTAGGTATCTATCTTGTAAGTAAGCTCAGACAAAGGTGCCCGCAGTTCCATTCTCGCTGGCGTTGCGCTGCTCTGTGATAATAATATATTCGTGCCCCTCTAAAATATGTTTTCAGTTCTGGTGGGGTCCTTAAGTTTTCATAACTATCAAAGAAGTGGACCGTATTACCATTCTTTTTATATGCAGTCCAATGAGTTCCCGGGTCAGTGCTACTATCTAGGTTTTCTATTCCACACTTGACCCGACATGCACGAGACAGTAGTCGATCTCGCAAGAACTATCCCCGGAAATTATTTATTTTTAATTTTCGTGCATATTTACATATTTCAAAGTTGGTTAGCAGATGGGCTGGCAGCCCCTTTAAGATCACATCATTCTTTTTCGTCGACTAGTTTTCTTCCTGCCTCCTTCCCCGCACCTGGTTTGTAGGGACGTAGGTACAGCCAGTGTCCGTTTATTGCAAGCGCCTCCATATGTATATTGTGTCTCAAAGTCTCCGTCAAGCGTTTGTTTTCCTCTTTGGCCGTATTAAAGGCCCGAGGTCGGTCAGACCAGGAGGTGGCAGCGGCTGCCCCTGGGGAGAATTGTGTAGCGTGTGTGGCAAGGCCCCCCTTCTGCTGTCGCACGTGCCTTTGGCGAGAAGTCGACGGGGGTCTTCTAGCATGAAGACCAAACATATTTCAATTGACTGTGATTATTAGTTACCTGGGTTCATTATGGTACTTAACACACACACACACCAATTCTAGAAACATTATATTTTACTCACATCTGATTTTAATATCCAGCTATTATACCTGGAGTGGAATCCTAACCACTTCACAAACACTTGCCTGCCTTTGTGTCGTAATACCCTCTCGACCAAATCTTTGTCGGGAAATTTCGTTTTATTACCCCCTCAATATAGAACTGTCCTTTCACCCGCTCGCCATTTATGTATTCAAATTCATACGTCCAAGGTTCGTAATGGCGAATCTTGACAATCCTGTATAGCTCAACAGACAAATTGGGCGTATAAAATTTCGCAAATTGGGGTTTAGTTCGGGAAATGCAGACATAGTCTCCCACCTTCACCTTAGCCTCCCGCCTATCCACTTTCTTATAATTTTTAAACACCATCCCCAGCAGAGCTTCGTCGTATTTAACGTCCACCAGCCCCATAAGAATTGTCCTGTGTATTCTAGCATTGTATTTGGTAATTAGGCGAGGTAACATATCCATCCACGCATACCTACCGAGCACCAAAAATTCACGCCACATGTCAGCTTTTAACATTCGGTTAAATCGCTCTAAAATATAAGCTGATGTAGTGGTTAATTTTATCCACGTCCATTAGTGAACGGAAATTCTTCTTTTAAAATACCCTACCTAAATCAGTCTGCATATTCTTAGGCGGTCCCTTATCGTGTAATACAATTTCCATAACATTAGCAAGATCCGCCTCGCTTTTCCGGTGAACAGGGACAGCCCACGTGTATTTGCTGAAACAATTAATTACGGTTAGCATGTATCTATATCGATTATTAACAGAAGCGTACGGAATCATTTCCACCAGGTCAGCTTGATACAAATCGTCAAGTCCAAAGACGAGTACTCTCCTTCTATGGAAATTTCTTCTTGCTGGCCTGTAAAGCTCGGCTGCAATCGCCTGACGAGACATTTTCAGTACTCGTATCCGCCTTCATGCAATTTCTCCATGATATTCACAATCTCATTTGTGTGTGAATGATTACCTGCCTGTTCAGATGCCACGAGTCGTCGAAGTCATGCTACAAGCTCATTTACATCGTCCCAGTTCACATACTCAAGCTGGCTGCCCCCATCAAGTTTCGAAGTCAGTCCCGAACCAATAGCTAGGCCTACATCGGGATAAAACTCGGCAATAATGTCGAATTTCGGGTGGGTCTCGTCCTTATATGTATTGGTAGTTATGCCATTATCGGTTGAACGCGCGCTCTTGAGTTTAAGTAATTTTTGGTATTGGTGTAAAGCTTATCGTGAAAACTCGCCAGGTCTGTGTTTGAATAACAGCTCGTAGAGGCCTGGCGACGTGTGTGTGAAGTAATTGTCAATCTGTTTGTAATCATTGGGTAGAAAAAATATTTGCTTGTTCCCAAGATACCATTTTTTATTCCGCCTATATACACCGTAAATCACATCATTAAAACAAGTCGTATAGGAAGTGAGATAATTACGAACAGTGCCCGGGCGGGACCCTTCCTTTTTCTTACATTTCAATTCAGCCAACGATACATCATCATCATCATCGTCGCCACCCTCCTGCAGTGGCTTTATTTTGACGTCCGAGTCAGTCTTCACATTACCGACAGGGGGAACAGTTTGTCCCTGTAATGTATCCAGCCGGGATATGATCGAGCAGAAGGCTTCATCCAATACTGCATCGTGCTTCATATGTGCACGCTCGGCCTGTAGGTACTTATCGCGCACACTTCCAATGATGTGGCGTAAATCCTCGGCGGTGGTAGACATTATACTAAGATTTATAGTGACTTGTTCATACTATATATATATATAAGACAATGGCTCTACACGCAATCAAATTAACTATTTTATCTTCGAAAGTATTAAGTATTAAGTACACACTTGCTCGCAATGCATCCATTTTTCGTCGTTCGTACGAAGATCATTTAAATTATGTACGATTCTGTGATGGATAAGTTCCTCGATATCCGACAGTCCCGCACTCAATGTTCGGTTATGGCTGTCTAATTCTTTGAGCACATTTGTAATAAGTTAATACGTCATCCCTTCGAATATTGCACTGAGTTTTGTATATAAGCTACCTATGCTTTCCAGCTGCATAAGTAATGTGTTTAGCGTAGCCGAACCTGGTGCATTAAGGTGATCACCTAGTTTTGTGGTAAGGCTTGTAAACCCCTTAATGTTGATCTATTCGAGCTTCATCTCGACTGGTGTGAACTTGGCGTCCACACCACTCAGCTAGTCCGCACTCTCGTTCGCTACACGCAGATTATCTCTGAATGTTGCTGCGAGGGTCGTAAGGGACCTATAGTCGATGCATTCCCCTAAATATACCAGCTGTGCTTCCACGGTAGGTAGCTTGCTTCCCACTATGCTTCACATGTTATTAGTTAACATCTGGAAATGTGTAGTCATTGTAACGGACAGGGTACTGATGGCATCGAGTTTCAATACTAACTTCTTACTTATTGCATCCAGCATGATGCCACTCGCAGCTTTGTCATTAAGGTGACTTTTTAGTTTAGCGACGAGGCTGCTAACTTGCGCACTCACATCGTTAATTTTATTCTCCATATCTGAAACCGTACTGCCTAACGCGCTGAGTTTCCCTACACTGTAGGATATGTTGCTAAGCTGGCCATCTAACTTGGTATACAGTACATACGTGTTGGCAAACAGACGGCCTTCCATGGCAACGAGGTTTGATTCCAGCTTCGGGAGTAACTCACTCTCTGCCTTTATATTGAGGTATCCGTCTAGTAATTCCATGAGGCCTGCTAGTACTCTCGCGCTAACCTGCTCTCCCACATCAGTGATTTTTTTCTCCATGACCGAAATCCTAACCCCTAATGCGTTCAGTTTCAGTATGTCTTCGGATAATTTGTGAAGCTAGGCCTCCACATTGGTAGACAGTACTTTCGTGTTGCCAGACAGTCTACCTTCCACAGCTTCGAGTGCGTCCCTGGTGATAAAGGTGGTCAGTTGGGATACATTTTCGATTAGTGTACCGAGTCTCAAATCCATGTTGGTAGTAAGTATATTAGTGTCGAAGAGACGGTATTTTACGGTGAACAGCTTCCCACCCAACGCAGATAGTTTCTTAACGTCATGGGCCAATGGGTGTAATTCACTTGCCACGGTCGTATGAACTCTGCTGGCTATATGCTCTCCCACACCACTCAGCACTGTCTCTAAAGCTGTGATTCGTGCCATACCTGCCAATAATGTGCGCAGATACCCCTCCATACTGTTTTGAAGTGAAATTACTGGCTGCAACGCTTCCGACATAATGCTGTGGACGAAGAATACGTTCGCTGCATCACCGTCATGTTTCATGCCGCCTAAACTCTTTGCTCGTTTTCCTTCGAAACTACAGTTCCCATCATTATGAGATATAATACAGCTTCCTGGCTGAACTAGGATACTGAGTAGCTCTTACTTCACTGATGAACTATAGTGAACTGCTCGAAACCCCTATGGTACTGTCCCTTATCAAGTGGAAACTCTTTTGCTATCTCTAGGAAACCATGTGGTTCGTGCTAGCAACATGCACAAGTGTCTTTAAATCTGTCGAATGTCATATCGGTGTTAACATGGTCCAAGTAGACATGGCGTAAATTCAGGTTGTCCATGTGAAATAGGACTAGGAAATTAGCATTGTCATGTAGAAGCTGTTTAGACATTCGTGAATACGTTTGGCATAGGTAAATAGAATGCACTGCTACATGGCATCCCACGCTGAAATACTGCTGCATAGTCGCCTGTTTCTCACACTGCTACATCATCGAAAATGAACACAGAGTTCGGTAATGCCTCGCTTGGCTGCACAAAGGCATCATTGTCAATAAATGGAAAATAACGAAGTCCATCAACGGCCTGTAGTATTTGCGATAGCCATAAGTACTTTGGCTGATGAAGAGATTTTGTGTATAGGTAAACATTTTCGAAACGAAGACCATTGGGTTCCTCTAGGAGGCTGACAAGCTCATGTCTTACCGCAGTTGCTCGGACCCACTATGATACCTCATACTTTGCCCGGTAATAACTTTCCATGACATAATTTTAAAATGTTACTTTCATCTTCGTCGATGTCACTGATGTGGACAGGAAGTGTGGTAAAATCTCCATCGCACTGATATGCGAATAGGTTAATTGGTAATATTCATGTGAGTTTTTTTATACCGTTCACGCCCCTGGGTGATCTCTGTTATGTATACTATGTGTGTGATGCGGTCTGCCACTTCGGTCGTGGCAGTGGACGCACACGCATGTGTATGTAAGTATGCTGCGCCAGAGAGGGGGGGGAGACTGATAGTAAGACATTTTTTGTTCTCTCTCTCGATGGGCGGGGGCCAGGGGCTATAACACTCATTATTATTAATTAAACATGCAAGGCTCGGGTCTTGCGCTCTATCTACTATGCTACTGTGGCAGCCCCATGGTGGGCATTGCTGTAAGGAACTGTCTGCCCGAGGCTATGTAATTGAGGCGTGTCGGGTTCTCTCTTGAGACATGCCTACCCCTACCCCTGTGAATGCAAGAGCATGAAATTTAACTTGCCCTCCCCTGTAAATGCAAGAGCATGATGTCTAACTTGCACTCTATCCACTACGCTACCACGGCACCATCGTGGTGGGCATTGCTGTAAGGAACCGNGGCAGCCCCATGGTGGGTGTTGCTGTAAGGAACTGTCTGCCCGAGGCTATGTAATTGAGGCGTGTCGGGTTCTCTCTTGAGACATGCCTACCCCTACCCCTGTGAATGCAAGAGCATGAAATTTAACTTGCCCTCCCCTGTAAATGCAAGAGCATGATGTCTAACTTGCACTCTATCCACTACGCTACCACGGCACCATCGTGGTGGGCATTGCTGTAAGGAACCGTCTGCCCGAGGCTATGTTGGGAGACGTCTGAGGCTGTGTGTGAATGCGAAAGAGTGAAGTTTCAACATGTCTGCTCTATCCACTGAGGCACTTCCCTTGGAATGCAAGAGCATGACTTTTTAACGTGTCGCATCTATCCGTTGCATGACCGCAGCACCCCCCATCGAAATGGCATAAATATCACAAAGTCCCATAGCCCCAGGCTATGTCATGGCAGGCATCTCTCTTGGGAGCTGTCGGAGGCTGTGTGTAAGTGCAAGAGCATGAATTTTAACTTGCGCTCTATATTTTGTGTTACCTCGGCACCCTTGAATGCCAGAGTGTGACATAACGACTGGGCATTGTCTTAGGGAGCCACAACCAACATGGCCGCCGCCTGGGTGTTGTCTTAGGGAGCCATGAACACACATGGCAGTCAGGGAATGTCCGAGAAAAATTTTTTTTTTAACTTTTGGAAGGTTACAAAAATGTTTTTATTTTTTGAAATATTTAATACATTTTTTAAAACTTTCGAAATGTTGTGGACTTTTTAAATTGTTATTATGAAAACACATTTTTTTTAAAATTAATTTTGAAAAATAAATAATTATTTTTAATTAATTTTTTTGGAAAAAATTTTTTTGGCAAATTTTGGAAATTTTGGGAAATTTTTTAAATGTTTGCAAATTTTGGCAGTGGCTGCAAAGATGGCCGCCGTTGAAGCAGAATGAAAACGCATGAAGTTTGTCATTTCCTTGGTAAGCTTCTGGCTCCCGGGCTCCCTGCCATGACGCTGTGTTCGAATGCCCTATATTCAACTACTGATACGTGAAATGTAGCAAGTGCCACATATTATATTAGCTGATTTGGAACTGCAACTTTTCCAGTAATACGAGTACATTTGGCTGGAGAGTCGAAGTGCNTAAAACTTTCGAAATGTTGAGGACTTTTTAAATTGTTATTATGAAAACACATTTTTTTAAAAATTAATTTTGAAAAAAAAATAATTATTTTTAATTAATTTTTTTGGAAAAAAATTTTTTGGCAAATTTTGGAAATTTTGGGAAATTTTTTAAATGTTTGCAAATTTTGGCAGTGGCTGCAAAGATGGCCGCCGTTGAAGCAGAATGAAAACGCATGAAGTTTGTCATTTCCTTGGTAAGCTTCTGGCTCCCGGGCTCCCTGCCATGACGCTGTGTTCGAATGCCCTATATTCAACTACTGATACGTGAAATGTAGCAAGTGCCACATATTATATTAGCTGATTTGGAACTGCAACTTTTCCAGTAATACGAGTACATTTGGCTGGAGAGTCGAAGTGCAACCAGATATTTGGCTCACTAGACGATTCTGGCCCACAAACCTAATCAAACCGCTTTGATATCCGCAAAAAATGTCCAGTGCGTATAGCCATATGCAGACCAATATGTCTGAAGCAGAACTAATCGGTAAACAGAATTTTTTAAACAAAATCATGATGATATGCGTTGATGATGAAACTATATTGAAAAATCCACCTGGAAACTTTAACCACCGAATCTGTACCGTATGCCCTCAGCAAATGGAATGGATGTAGCAGNATTGAAAAATCCACCTGGAAACTTTAACCACCGAATCTGTACTGTATGCCCTCAGCAAATGGAATGGATGTAGCAGTTGCTCACGTTATAGCGTATAACAGTACACAAGGGAGCTTTCATCCTTTGTACGATAGCACACTTCGTGGTGCTAGGATTCTTCCTTATAAGTTGCTACACTTCCTCTTTGAAACTCGCTGTTCAAATAATCTGTATGCAGTAGTGATGCAACGAATGTCGATTTTTCCACATTCGCGAATGCGAATGCGAATGCGAATATTCACCTCCAACATTCGCGAATGCGAATGCGAATGCGAATGTTGGTTTTTCAAATATGGCGCCAAAAGCGTGCACCTACGAACTCGAATTTTACCGCGCGTTTAGAACTGGCCAGCCGGGCGGCCATGTTAAAACCGAGAGTAGCCCATATGCCCCGACTCTGAACGAAGTAAACAAATCGTGATTGCTGGCTTACTGAATGAAGTTAGCTGCTAATAATGTTTTCGTAAAGATTTAGTTTGAGGTAACCTTGACGCGTACCGCTCATACCTACCAGTAGTGGCGATGCTATTCTTACCCACGCTGTAAACCGATGGCCTAACGACCAGAGGAATTCCCGAGCTCGAACCAACTGCACCTGTCATGTTGCCTGAGTCACGACGTGACGCTGCGAACACGGGGAGTCCCGGGCATATTATCGCCCCTCGCCACAAGAAATTACAAATCGGGGAAAAACAGTGCGCCCCGCCTTCCCCTATTCCACCGCAAACACTAGAGGGTAAGTCCCGAGTTCTATGGAAAATAGAACAGAAACGTATATATACAGGAGCCATGGAGGACAGTTAAGTCAGTTACGCGACAGTTAAGAGAGTTAGGCGAGAGTGAAGGACAGTTGAGGTCAGTTACACGAGAGTTACGAGACGTTTACGACGGAGCAGCAGCGACAAGAGAGTTACGACGGAGTTACGCCGGAGTCACGAGAGAGTCAGATACGAGGAACGACGAGCGACGAGGAGAGAACTGCACGTCCAGGGATCGAGCCCAGGACTTCGCGGGAGAGACACCGAGACAGCACGACAACACCAGCCACCAGCATCGAGGTAATTTCAGCAACCCGCCGAAACCTCCCCCCGACGCAAACATTCGCCGAGACGTGTGTAGGGCGCGGGATAGCTAGATTCCACCGTCCGAGGAGATATAAAAGGGGCTAGGTCTCATAGATGTACAGGTCACTGTAACTTTGGACAATAAAAGTTAAGCGTGAATAAACCGAACCCAGTTACGTCTTTGTGCCACCCCTCTTACAGCAGCCCAAGGTGCCGTTAGCCAACACCGTAACAAATTACTACGTACCCTGCTATCCACCATCCTGTATAGTACAGGTGGGAGCAGCGTCGAGTCAACATACTTAAGTTTTGTTTTTAACTTGTAAAGACTCTATTGTTGTAATTGTACAGTGATAAGTGATATTTCAAAATGAAGCGGTCGTGTGTTAGCGAAGTTTGGACTTATTTTACAATATGTGATGCTGAAAATGTGAAATGCAAAATATGTAATAAACAATACTCGCGCAAAGGAAGAACAACAAGTGCTATGAGAAATCACCTGGAAGCTTTGCATAAAAACGAGTATAATGCTTTAAAGAATAGGGAAAATGAAAAGCGAAATGCTTCTACAACAAGTGTTGTGGCCTCCACTTCGCGACAATGTACGAAAACCGACCTGAAACAAATGTCTTTGACTGATTGCGTCGAAAAAACAAAAAAGTGGGATAACAACAATGCCAAGTCTTTGGAAATTGATAATTTAATAAGCGAAATGATTGCTTTAGAGGACTTACCCTTTAGTTTTGTCGAAAGCGTTGGATTTGTCAGACTATTGAACCATCTTTGTCCGTCGTATAATATAAAAAGCCGACAACATTTTTCTTCGTTTATATGTGAGAATTTCTACGGCAAAGTCAAAGATAAAATTTTGGGATTAATTAAGTCATTTGAAAAATTGGCGTTTACAACTGATATTTGGTCTGATTCTTGTTCAGGAATATCTTTGCTGAGTCTTACATGTCATGGTATAACAAAAAACTTTGAGAGAAAAATGATTGTGTTAAACGCAGAGGTATTTAACGATGGCCGACATACTGGTGAAAATATAGCTATAAAACTTGAAACCATGTTGTCGCATTGGGAAATACCTAAAGAAAAAGTGCAATGCATTGTTAGAGATGGTGGCACAAACATGAAAAAAGGTATTTCCTTGTTATTAATTAGAGACATTGATTGTTCGTCACACCAAATTCAGCTGGTTGTCAAGGAGGGGCTTAAGGCACAAGATTCCGTTATAACAGTGATTGCAAAATGTAAAAAGATGGCAACACATTTTCATCACTCAAATGTAGCTCAAGATGAACTGGCTGCTCTACAAGAAAGACTCGATCAGCCAAAGCTGAAAATCATACAAGAGTGTGCTACAAGATGGAATAGCAGCTTGTATATGTTAGAGCGTATTTTGAAAAACAAAGATTCGTTATGTCTTTATGCTTCCCAGAATAACAAGATTTCACAACTAACTTCCGAAGAGTGGATTATTGTGGAAAAAATAATAACTTTACTCAGACCTTTTGAAGAAATTACAAAAGAACTAAGTGCAGCCAATATTTCTGTATCCTCAGTAATTCCATTATTGTCCACTTTGGAAAAAATTATTGGTGAATTTGATGTGACCGACGAATGCGTTGGGAATACGATTTTAGTTCTTAAACGAGAACTATGTCGCAGATTTTCCCATTTGGAAAATGACGTATTGTTTGCTACCGCAACTTTTATTGACCCGAGATACAAATTAAAATTTTTCAAAAATTCTTCAACCAGAGATCAAGTTGTGAAAAATATTTTAGAGTCAATTGGAAACGATGAATCAAGCCTATCGTCTTGTTCAAATCCTAAGCGTGCCAGAATGACTACTCATCGGATTGAAACATCTGGTTCCAGTGCCAGTCTGACAGAGAAATCTATATCTTTAAGAGACACCATGAAATTGCTGATGGATTCCAGCGAAAGTGAAGAAGAAGAAAATGAATGTACGAACCCTATAGAAGTTTTGATAAAAAAAACCATCAATGAATATTTATTAGATAAACGTGTGGAAAATGATGTAGATCCACTTACATGGTGGGCGGTAAATAATAAGAAGTATGGTATTATTTCTCCCATAGCCAGGCAATATTTAGTAACACCACCCACTAGTGTGCCTAGCGAAAGGGTCTTTAGTGGGGCTGGTCTTCTTTACACACCCCACCGAAATAGGCTGCAAGGAGAAAAGGCATCAAAACTTCTATTTCTGAAGTTTAATATTCCTCTACTCTTATTTAATTAATAAGTGTTTCACTTAATTGTGCTTAGATATAAACAATTTTTCATAGTTTTATTTTTCGATTTCAAGAAGTAATGTTTAATGGATATCTTAAAAATTACATAATTAGTAAGTTAGTTTTAGTACCAAAGTTAAAAATAACAAAATGTTAAGAACATATTTGCTTTAATTGAAAAGAAGATTATTATATTGTTTGTTTTTCTTCACAATATATTTTTAACTTTATTCATAAGAAGTCGATTTGATTTACAATTAAACATGATTACTAGTTCATTAAAGGATCTCACATATTTGAATAAGATACCCTTTAGGTTGCATAAAGGCATATTGTTAAGTGTTTTTACAAAAGATCTCATTTAAAGTTGATTTGTATAATTAAAAAGGTTGGGTTATATCTTATTCCATTGTTTTGTGTTAAAGCAGTTCAATGGTATTTGATCATACAGTTGTGTTATAATATAGTTTAGAATTTTTAAGAAATTACCTGCCTTAATTTAATTTTGCTTAGGTAAATAAGAATAAAAGAATATCAAAAGTGTGTTTCTGTTATGTAATCTAGTGAATAACTGCAAGGCTGTTTCCCAAATATCATTAAAATACACTCTTATACATAAAAAATATGTTAATAAACAAATATGTCTTAATCATAGCAGTTGCATTATTATTTAATATACATTTTCATTTTTCATTGCCAAATACATTCGCAAAATATTGGCATCATTTTTGCGAATGCGAATGCGAATGTTCAAAAACATGCGAATATTCGCGAATGCGAATGCGAATATTCGTTGCATCACTAGTATGCAGCTATCATTCCGTACATTCACCATCATAGTTTCACTCTCTAACAACTAGGAGTGATCCATAGAAACAACAAAGTACATTTCCGCTTGCATTCGTTAAGCAGCTTGCAGATGTCTTCCTATAATTCTGTACATAAGTTGCACGTCGGAATGTTTTCGCCGTGACGAACTTTCAATAATACCAAATGAGAACTTGCATCCATACAAACAAAAACACAACTGGTCGGTACTGATCACTTTTCTCTTACAAGTAAATATTCCTGCTAATTTGCCACACACAAGGCAGCTTGATGCTGAAGTCCTACACGATTTAGTTTGAAAANAAGGCAGCTTGATGCAGAAGTCCTACACGATTTAGTTTGAAAATTTGTGTGTCATCCAGGCGTTCAGGTGCCACGCTTAATTGCTGTATTTATAATTTTTGGAATTGTATGGGGACTTAAAAAAAAAACAGCATCTTTGGTTGTCTGTAAAAAAAGATACTCATATGGTTATAAACTCGCCAATAATTTGTTGGGGACAAAATATTTACCACATTAAGAAAGGCAATGAACGCTATGCATTCAATACCACGGTTTGATGAGAGTCAAAAGTTTTTTTCAGGACATAAGTTAATGCAATGTAGTTAGATGGAAAATCTACGTTACATGCACAAAATCAAAAGCAAANTAAAAAAAACAGCCTCTTTGGTTGTCTGTAAAAAAAGATACTCATATGGTTATAAACTCGCCAATAATTTGTTGGGGACAAAATATTTACCACATTAAGAAAGGCAATGAACGCTATGCATTCAATACCACGGTTTGATGAGAGTCAAAAGTTTTTTTCAGGACATAAGTTAATGCAATGTAGTTAGATGGAAAATCTACGTTACATGCACAAAATCAAAAGCAAAACTAAACATTCTGAAAAAATGTGTAAAATTTTCCATTCCGGGAAAACTTGCTATCATGGAAAAACATTCACCATAATGGGTGATTCTATTTTATTTGATAACTTGAAAACTACATATTAAGTTCGAAAATGTGTAACAGGTGTTATGCTATTCTTATTAATGTTCTTAATTGTGAATATGTAACAATTTTGACAATTCATTTGAACCGAAGAGTAATAAAATACTCTACAGTCAAAAAAATAATTATTCCCGGACATATACTCTAAGAAATTAATAGTAAAATCAAAATATAAATTTACACGAATAGTGAGAAAGTGCGAATGGTAAACTATTTTACCACACACCCATTGTACTGTTCCTACATTCGCTCACAAAACAGTCCAATGCGTAGGGAAGTCCCCAACCTTGTATATTAATGACGCTCAACATTCCTGTATTTGCAGTCTGACATGTGGTATTATTTCCATACCATTTATGGATTAAAATCTTCCATTAAAATTTACGAAGTTTACCAGAAAATCTTTACAGGGNTATTCCCGGACATATACTCTAAGAAATTAATAGTAAAATCAAAATATAAATTTACACGAATAGTGAGAAAGTGCGAATGGTAAACTATTTTACCACACACCCATTGTACTGTTCCTACATTCGCTCACAAAACAGTCCAATGCGTAGGGAAGTCCCCGACCTTGTATATTAATGACGCTCAACATTCCTGTATTTGCAGTCTGACATGTGTATTATTTCCATACCATTTATGGATTAAAATCTTCCATTAAAATTTACGAAGTTTACCAGAAAATCTTTACAGGNGGTATTATTTCCATACCATTTATGGATTAAAATCTTCCATTAAAATTTACGAAGTTTACCAGAAAATCTTTACAGGGTATATTTTGTCTTCGTCATTTATATCGTTATTATCATATTCATCATATTATCAACGGAAATGAAATTTATAAAATCAAAAAGAAACCGAAACTAATGTACTGTTATGTACAGTTTACTGTAGGCTGTTCACGGTAAAGTAAGCATTTTTGAACACGTAGTTACATTTTTTAGCCATTTTTTAACCTTCAACCACCTTTTAAAATTAATATTGCCATGTAAGTAACAGAGTGTTTATTCCACTGCAGGTGGAAGTTAACGTGTAAGGCTAAAATAAATTATATTTATTGACAATTATTTTTAAAGCCCCCCCCTCCACCCAGCTCAATTTACCGTGTATAGCCTATATGAACGAACATATTACAGAGCCTGAAGTACCGTGAGTACCAGCAGTTGCAGTGCCAAGGGACGTTCTTTAACAATAAATGATGTCACGTGTATTTTATAAAAATGTCGCAGTATATTATATACTCTTGTCTGAATACAAAATCGTATTTTTAATGCAAATGTTGTTTAGATTAATGTACTCTCCAGCTCAAACAATATTTGCCATGCAACAAAACACTGTGGAATAATTTCTGTTATTAATAACACTTTGAGTTAATTATAACCAAGAACACTGACTTTACATTCTGCAGTATGCATATTTGTACAATTGTATAAATATACTATAGTTTGGTGTTAAATAGAAATGTTTTGACAACATTATTGAAATTACATTTTATTTCTGCATTAACTTTAGTTTCTGAAATGAGAGTGCTCTGAAACTCCTTACACCTTTGTTCCTTAACAACAAGAGTTGGTATATAACGTTTACAAAACTATTTAATTACAGCTTATGAAGTAGTTTAGTTGCTACTGTGGTTTTAAGTAGCCTACCTACAAGATTTCATAAAAGACCGTGCAATTACGAATCAAAAACTTTACGTCAAACATTTAGTGTGGCCCTAGCTCGAATCATACCTTTACCACTGCGTNGTGCAATTACGAATCAAAAACTTTACGTCAAACATTTAGTGTGGCCCTAGCTCGAATCATACCTTTACCACTGCGTATTAAATTATTTAAAAATTAAAAATTATTATTACAATAAAAATAATTTAATTTTTCTTATGTAGAATTTTACCACCATAGTTTTCGTGGCGCTCAAATGAGTTAACAAATTAATAAGTNGTGCAATTACGAATCAAAAACTTTACGTCAAACATTTAGTGTGGCCCTAGCTCGAATCATACCTTTACCACTGCGTTTTAAATTATTTAAAAATTAAAAATTATTATTAGAATAAAAACAATTTAATTTTTCTTATGTAGAATTTTACCACCATAGTTTTCGTGGCGCTCAAATGAGTTAACAAATTAATAAGTNCAATTTAATTTTTCTTATGTAGAATTTTACCACCATAGTTTTCGTGGCGCTCAAATGAGTTAACAAATTAATAAGTTTCACTCCACTCTCTTCTTCCTCGCTTTTTATACACGTTCATAGTGCATACACTCACAAACGTTTTCAAAATTATTCAAATGTAGTTTAAATATAATTTCCATATAGTTTCAATAACAGCGTTTTATTGTAGCGGGAAATCATAGTCGCACTGACGTATCTATGCTTTGGCAGTTATTATAAATTTTATAAATGCAAGAGAATTTAAATAAGAATTTCTATCACTTTTGAAGAAGTGCCACTTACTTTTACTAGGAAGATTTAGTTGTGGAAATATTGAAAACAAATGTATAATATCAAAAATTTAATATTTATTTAATAGCTTTCAACTCAAAATGAAAGAAAATTATTATTTTTTTCTATATTCTTAATATTTTATGTATAACGATACTACAGAATGGCTGAACGCTCTAGAAGAAAGGAACGCAAACACGCTAGGTTTTCTTTTGAATTTATGGCTCGGCAACCCGAGACGAAATTTTCAATTACGGAGAACAGTTCCAAGATAAATATTCAAATGAGTCAAATGCCAGGAACAATAACATTGTTTTTTTTTTATCTTTTCGCAAATAGATATTTGCGATTACAGAGAGACGGGAACCATTTTCAATCTTACCTGGGAACTGGCAGGTCATATATTTTCATTTCGCCGCAGATCTCGAGTGCAAGCGCAACTTCTCCGGGCTCACGCGCCAAACACTTACAGCTGTAAATATTAATATAAATTTCCAAATAACAATTCCAGTCGTTCCTCCATCGCAAACGAGGACTAATATTTCTCTCTTTTTCCTCATCTTGTGTCTAGTTCGCATATTACAAAGTTTCGTTGAAACTCTGGTGCTTTTTCTTCGGCAGTCAGAAACTAATTTCACTCCTGAGAAGGAAAGTTACTTTTTCAAGAAAACTTTCATTCTTTTCAAGTGCGCCCTATTTGTAACAGGAATAACCTTTCAATGGGCCTTAACAAGAAACTTCAGCACTGGAAGAATAATTATGAAATATTATGAATATGAAATCTTTTCAATTTTGAATAAAGCTTTAATTTCATACCACTGCGGGGATTTTCATAGCCCGTGTTTTCTAATACAAAAACGCTTTGCCTCGCCTAACCATAAACAATTTCTAGTGTGCAGTCTGTTAAAAACTGCCTTCAGCATCAACAAGAAACTAATAATGAGGTCAGAAAAATCGTGTTCAGTAAGTTTTCGCCTATCCTCGGTTACTGTTCTCTGTCCAAGAAACTACTGATGTTATATGTTTGCCTTTATATTGCGTTAACCAGGCTATGAACTTCGCGTGGTTGCGGAGAGCAGTATTTGTGGTAGGGAACAAAATTAACTTCCAGTAAAATTTGTGTTAAAGTTAAGACATTTGAGGTGAAAAAGTTCCTTACATTTTGCACTACTGATCTTCTGTGAGCTCAAAAGACGTGTTTTAAGAAAATAACTATTCCGTTTTTATAAATACCTTCCAATGCAGTTGTTAGAAAGATTTGTATCAACAGTTCATCTATCCAACATCAGAAGTTGCACCGTTAAATAAATATTGTGCCCAATTTATATCACATTTACATTTTCCATACTTATTGTAAAGGTTTCAATAAACTCTGGTTTTATCTTCATTCTCGAGAGCGTATAAATACATCTGGTTTCGAGATAAGTGTGTGTGGACATCCGAGGCCCTGCATACTGCAGGTGCGTGTGTGGAGACGAGCCATTTATTCACCAATTCCTATAATAATTGAAACTGAAAAAAAACTTATTGAACAAGTTTCGTAGGTTATTTTATGTTACGTTAGTTTAAACTACAACAACACATATTGCTTCGCTACCCCAGGTTATATCAGGGAGACTTGCTAGGTTCGGGTAGTATGTTAAAAGTAAATATAGTCTATTTGCTGTTTCTTCACACTTTTTTTTTAATCAAACCTTTGAAAAATCACCCCATTTACGACGTGCTTGGTTTTTTCGTGAACGTTATGTATCAAATCGGTTTTATATTTGTGTTCACATAAGAATACCTTANTACGACGTGCTTGGTTTTTTCGTGAACGTTATGTATCAAATCGGTTTTATATTTGTGTTCACATAAGAATACCTTAATTTTTATAAAATTAACTGTAATTAATATTTTGTTTATAAGTTATAATATTTAATGTATTATTAATATGAATGGAAACGGAAAAAATACGACTGTTGGTAATGCCTAGTAATAAATAGATCTTATGCGATNTACGACGTGCTTGGTTTTTTCGTGAACGTTATGTATCAAATCGGTTTTATATTTGTGTTCACATAAGAATACCTTAGTTTTTATAAAATTAACTGTAATTAATATTTTGTTTATAAGTTATAATATTTAACNTTTATAAAATTAACTGTAATTAATATTTTGTTTATAAGTTATAATATTTAACGTATTATTAATATGAATGGAAACGGAAAAAATACGACTGTTGGTAATGCCTAGTAATAAATAGATCTTATGCGATTATGTGCAATTTTATGTTATTATACTGAGTTCGCAGGAATTCAGTGCGCTGTCCTTCGTACGAAAACTGCACAAAGCAAAATAATAAAATGCTACATTTCTGAGGCAAAATGTGCTAATGCGTCAGGTGGTCGTACGCGCCGAGATTCCGAGGCGTCAAGTGACCGTACAGCTTCTGCTTCGAGGAAAAGTAGCCNTTTTTTTTCCCCGTTCAGTGCTACTTGCGTTGTTTCGCCTAAGCGCGATATTATTTCTCCTCTTACATGGAATGCATTCCAAGAAACGTGGCCAGAGATTATTATGAAGTTAGTAAATGCCAATAATGTTGCATTATTATTTATTTATTTTGCTTTAGGGTATAAGCAGCTTCATGATAAGAAATATTACGCTCTATCTAATACGCTAAACATATTTTGCAGTAATAAAAACATAAAAAATTCTTCCTTACGTTGTTTAGCGTACGTATATATGTAACAGATAAATAATAGGCCTGTCATGTCTAATATTTCTCACTTACTGCTGAGAATTTCTCGTAGGATGTGCCCTAGCGACCGCGGTAACCATTCCGTAATTGAGACGATCTGCAAACCCTGAATGTTTAAAGTAGTAATAATGTTTATTATCACTGATTTCAGTCTGGAGTCGAAGTAAACTCAAAACTTTATAAACATATTTATTATATATAATGCCGCCATTTTGAAAATATATATGACATGTTAAAAAAATATATCAGTTCGTTTGGCCTAAAGCGGCACTACAAGCGTGGCAAAAGTTTTAAGGGACACACACACATACACAGTAATGTTAGCTCATAAGGCTATTATTGTTCCTCAGGAAAGAAGGTAAAATGATAAGAATCAATAAATATATAAATCTTGGTTTATTGGTGTTTTTATTGTAAAAGTAAGTTGTAATCATGTTTGTTGAAATTTAATTAATTAATTAAATAATTCGGTGTATAGAATACGCGAAAATAATAGATGGTGTAAACCTGCGTTTTTGAAAGGTGTAATTTGTTTGATAAAAAAGGGGGGGGGGGCATAACATTTCGTCGACAACAGTGGTCATTAGAGACCAGGCAGAATCACAAGCTTGAACAATATAAGGATGGGGAGGAAATCGGCCATGACATGTTAAGAAGAAAACCACAGCATTTTCCGGGTGTGATTTCTGGAAACCCTGTGGAAATAACATGACTGTGTGCAGTATTTCGCGCACTGTATCGTAAATTGATGAGGAAATATGAACAACATACCTTATTCCGAACCAGTCTACGCCCAGATAAGTGCACCATTTACTTTTTTCATAAAGTGGAGATTATTTTACCTTTACCTCTGCTGAAATAGAAATTGTAAATTAATACATAGTCTGAATTAAGCTATTCAACACACTTAAGGTAATCATTGTGACAATTAAGTATGGTTTTCTCTTATTAATACTAAAGAGGTTGATGCAAACTTAAAAAAAATTACGACTACAGTTNTGACAATTAAGTATGGTTTTCTCTTATTAATACTAAAGAGGTTGATGCAAACTTAAAAAAAATTACGACTACAGTTTTGTAGACTTGGGAAAACTCAACTAGCCGCGAGTGTTTAGGTATCGACCAAAAAAATACATTGGCCGTNAGCAGCTTCATGATAAGAAATATTACGCTCTATCTAATACGCTAAACATATTTTGCAGTAATAAAAACATAAAAAAGTCTTCCTTACGTTGTTTAGCGTACGTATATCTGTAACAGATAAATAATAGGCCTATCATGTCTAATATTTCTCACTTACTGCTGAGAATGTCTCGTAGGATGTGCCCTAGCGACCGCGGTAACCATTCCGTAATTGAGACGATCTGCAAACCCTGAATGTTTAAAGTAGTAATAATGTTTATTATCCCTGATTTCAGTCTGGAGTCGAAGTAAACTCAAAACTTTATAAACATATTTATTATATATAATGCCGCCATTTTGCAAATATATATGACATGTTAAAAAAATATATCAGTTCGTTTGGCCTAAACCGGCACTACAAGCGTGGCAAAAGTTTTAAGGGACACACACACATACACAGTAATGTTAGCTCATAAGGTTATCATTGTTCCTCAGGAAAGAAGGTAAAATGATAAGAATCAATAAATATATAAATCTTGGTTTATTGGTGTTTTTATTGTAAAAGTAAGTTGTAATCATGTTTGTTGAAATTTAATTAATTAATTAAATAATTCGGTGTTTAGAATACGCGAAAATAATAGATGGTGTACACCTGCGTTTTTGAAAGGTATAATTTGTTTGATAAAAAAGGGGGGGGGGATAACATTTCGTCGACAACAGTGGTCATTAGAGACCAGGCAGAATCACAAGCTTGAACAATATAAGGATGGGGAGGGAATCGGCCATGACATGTTAAGAAGAAAACCACAGCATTTTCCGGGTGTGATTTCTGGAAACCTGTGGAAATAACATGATTGTATGCAGTATTTCGCGCACTGTATCGTAAATTGATGAGGAAATATGAACAACATACCTTATTCCGAACCAGTCTACGCCCCGATAAGTGCACCATTTACTTTTTTCATAAAGTGGAGATTATTTTACCTTTACCTCTGCTGCAATAGAAATTGTCAATTAATACATAGTCTGAATTAAGCTATTCAACACACTTAAGGTAATCATTGAGACAATTAAGTATGGTTTTCTCTTATTAATACTAAAGAGGTTGATGCAAACTTAAAAAAAATTACGACTACAGTTTTGTAGACTTGGGAAAACTCAACTAGCCGCGAGTGTTTAGGTATCGACCAAAAAAATACATTGGCCGTGAATATTTGTGAGGCAAAGTGTGCCCGTGTGTCAGGCGACCGTACGCGGTGAGCGGCCGGGTCGTCAAGTGGTCGTACGACTTCTGCTTTGATGTTTCACCTAACCCTGTTATTTCTCCACTTACGTCCGATGCATTGCAATAACCTGACCAGTGATTATTATGAAGCTACTAAATACAATAATTTTAGTTTTATTCATATTTTACTTAAGTTAATAAGCAGCTTGATGTCTTAAAACATTGAGCTCTAATTATAACACTGAATATATTTGTACGAGTTTAATTCGACTGCAGACGGAAATCAGTGAAAGTAAAATAATTATTGCTTTAAGCAAGCATTGTTTGTAGATCGTTGTAATGACGGAATGGTTACCGTGGTCACTGGGGCACTCACTCCCTGCGAGACGTTCTAAGCAGTTGGCGAGAAATATTAAACAGGATTTTATTTATGTATTATAGAGATACGTACGATAAGCTACATACAAGTTTTTTAAATTATTATTTATAAATTGAATATATGCGGCAAATAATGTTTTACGAACAGTCCTACAAAATACAATTTCTGCCGAGAATAATTTGAATTTGAAAAGTTAAAGAAAATGTGAAAAATTAAAAATATGAAGAGTGTGAATCCCTCATACGTCGTGGTTTTTACAGTTCTTGAAATTTGCAAGCAAGCATGCCAATTAAAATTGTAGTCTCTGATTTAGCCTCATTGGGAAACATTAGTATTCTTAAATAAATAGTATTGATTAAGTCGCTTTAAAGTTGTTAGCAATATGAGACGTAATAATATTTTGTGATATCAATTCGATTTTAAAATGATGTGTTTAATAATTAGAAAACATTAACTTACATATATTATACAGAATGATTCACGAGGAGTTACCACTGCTCACATGGCTTATTCCTTAAGTCTTTTGGAGGAAAATCTGTTAAATGCAGTGGTGGACTTACACATTTGCCACCAGTAGGCTATTCAAATTTTGCCGCCCCTACCGACCTCTACAATTGGATACCCTAGATCA
>NQII01004782.1:137421-196181 GCA_002778355.1 Clitarchus hookeri | reverse complement strand
TCTATGTTCGACACACGAATTTTAATTTAGACAGTTTCTGTGACCAATTCATGAGCTGACGTTGGGGACATGCGCGGAAGAACTTGGGTCTAACTCATTTATAGTCTTTGGTAGGATCAAGGGAAAACGTCTTAACGTGATTCGTGGACAAAGATAAGCCAGGCATGCTCTCCAGTTGCTTCTACTGTAAGGTGTCATTCCCTCGCCTCGACGTTCAAGAAATTAGCCCTGCAAGCAGCTCAAGGGTGGGTCCCTAAGTAGGAAGGAATGGCGAGGTTTGGGTGACTCTTAACGTCACGGCACTGAGACCCGTTGAGGGTAAAGCGAGTTAGGAGCAGCGCCGAAATGCAAGGGCGGGAGAAACGGTAGATACTCGAGAAAACCCGCCGCCACGATTGCCACGTGCGAAAATCCGGGAGTGACCCCAACCCCCCCCCGGGAATAAAACCAGGTTCGCCTTGGTGAGAGGCGAGCGCTCTAGCCGCGGAGCCACTACGGCCCCTCTAAGTAGAAAGTGTAGGCGACATCAGACATTATTCTGTTTTAATGTTTTGTTTCTTTATCAATGTATTGATATCGAGGCTTTCGGGAGATGCATGCTTGGTGTCGTCTTGCTAAGTTTTTGTTTAATGGATGGTAGGGATAAAAGGTGAAAATAGAACTTATTTTTTGCTTTTAATTATTCATTTGGTGACAGATGAAATTTATAAAATGTTACATCACTTCTAAGTAGTATCGAGGAATGGATAAATATTCTACGGTACATTCAATGCCAGTTAATGAAGTAAGATTATCGGTAAAATTCCTTCCTGTGATTACTTAAACCCGAGTGGTCTGCGAGTAACTGTAGTTACTGGGTAGCGGAAGAACGCACGTATTTCGCAATTGTATACGAGCTTGGAATATAAACGTATTATATTAAACATTATTAATTATAGCTATAAAAATACACTCCGGAAACAACTTATGACTTTAGTTTAAACTATTATTCAAATTTTCTTGACAAATAATAGTATTCTCCAAAAATTATAGACCTTCAGAATACAATCAGTAACTTGCAATAAATATCAACCTGCTATATCAAGTAGTTCAAATTAATACGTTAAGTAGCACACATGCCGAACTTGATTTTTCTAGAAAGGTGGCAGAGGCTCAATTCCACTTCCTATAATGGCTCCCACGGACGGAATCATCTGAGCTGCGAAAAAACCATTTAGTGTTAACGACGAATATACAAAGACTAATCGGCATCGTAAAACAGTTGCTAATAATTTAAGGTTTTGTCCATTAAAGAGCTTATCCCGCACTCTAAAAAAGTCCTTACTTAGTTTTCTGTACAGCAAAGAAAACCATTTCTTTGAAGCTGTTTTCTTAACAGTAACATAATATTGCTTTAAATCAAAGATAAGATTACAGACACCTAGGTTTGCTGTTAATAACTGCTTCCTTTTTACGTTTGTGTTTTGTGGCAACATTACCTTCCTTTATAGCAAATAGATAAATGTTCTTTGAACTGGTTTTGTTCACAGTACATAAATATAACTTCGTCCCACAGGTAAAGTTTTACCGATATTAAATGTTTTTTAGACGTTCATTGTAGTCTTCCCGACGCAAACATTCATAAACCAATATGATCTGCAGTTATAACTACAACTACAACTAAGAAAATGCACAGACCTCCTGCAGACGTTTCATGTCATTCTGTAGTGCAGTGATTCTCCACATCACTAACCTCAATCCTTTCCTAGAGTNACCTCCTGCAGACGTTTCATGTCATTCTGTAGTGCAGTGATTCTCCACATCACTAACCTCAATCCTTTCCTAGAGTTGATATATTCTGGCCCATGGTGGTATCTTATATAACCTACATATCAAAAGGAATCGTAGCGCAAGGCAAAGTCGTTTGGTGCGACTGTTAAACTATTAACGGAGTGGCTGAGGGGGAGGGGGAGGGGGAGTGCGGGTTCAATGGCTAAGATCGTCGTAGTATTATTTTTAAAAAATGAATATAATTTTGAAAGATTTCTTTCTTATCTTTTATTTACTAATCACGGTTATTTTTCAGAGTAACAGTTTTCTTTACAGTGTAACTGATATCACTGCAAAGACGTGAGCTCAACTATTGTGACGAAAATGCAAGGATACCAGAGTCATTACTATGTAGATCAAACAAATATTATGTCTGTGGCAAGCCTATTTGGCAGTGGTTCATATTTAAAGAAAACTTTTCTTTGCGGCAACAAATCGGGTGCTGCAGCAAATAAAGCGTTTTTACAATGCGATCAACGTGTTTTTAGGTAAGTGACACTGGCAGTAAGATAGACTTTCGTAAATGAATAACAAGCGTTCTTGTTACTTTAAAGGCCGATTCCCTCAGATGTAATATGCGACTCGTTCTGTTAACTTTGCACTATAAGTTTNCGTTCTTGTTACTTTAAAGGCCGATTCCCTCAGATGTAATATGCGACTCGTTCTGTTAACTTTGCACTATAAGTTTTTTAGATTTCACATTAATTTAAGAGTTCTCATGTAATAAGTTAAACCAACAAATAAAAATATCAACAAACGATTTTTTACATTTCGTTTTTTTGTTGCATATTCACTTTCTTGCCAGCTCTCGTCGGGGATGTGTATTGTATTACGGAATCAGTTGGGAACTTCATACAAATGCAACGGAAGTTGAAGTTTTAATTTCGTATGTGCGTTAGCATGAGTATTTTAATGATAAATGAAAGATTTATGGAAAATGTTATGGGCACAAATGGGTGCCAAATGAGGTATAATAAGAAGGGCAAATGCATAAAAANAAAAGATTTATGGAAAATGTTATGGGCACAAATGGGTGCCAAATGAGGTATAATAAGAAGGGCAAATGCATAAAAATATTAATATACTAGAATGGATATTTTTTTTTCTTGCAATTTGTATGTGCATATGAAGTACGTGTGTGTAAATGTATACATATATATTGTGGCGGATTTCCCTTCATCACAGCCACTAAAACTTCCCCTACTAACCTCCACCATTCTCCTACACATTATAACAAGGAAGAGGAAGATATGGGAAGCATAACTCCACATAATAATTTCCAAAGGATCAGGAAAAATGTGACAACTGTACTTACGCCTTCCTGAGTGGTGGGGATGTAATAAAAAATAAACCACATTAAAATGTGGTTATTTCTGAACATATAATTTTGTCTAAGCGTTACTTTCTCTTTTGTGTTCACAATGTCACTCTTTGTTTTGTGTAAAATTGAGATATTTTAAGCATAATTACAAGGTGTAAAAATGATAACCTACATTGAGCATTCTCCATACAAATACAACCTAAATTTAATCTATTACAAGATAATAATGCCACTGTACACCCATTTACATTGTCTGCCAAGGTCCTTGACTTCAGACATGAGACTCTCCCAACCAAACAAAATGAAACCAATAATCCCACTAACAGTTCTACTCTTTCCTTCCGTCATGTACAGAAAACAAGGAGTGCACTCAAGCATTGAGCGGAGAGTATTCATCTCACCTAACACCAGGGGCACAGGCGTTGCTCCATTGCATTCTCCCTATACATCCACACACCACAATAAGCCGAGAGTATTCATCTCACCTAACACCAGGGGCACAGGCGTTGCTCCATTGCATTCTCCCTATACATCCACACACCACAATAAGCCGAGTGTATTCATCTCACCTAACACCAGGGGCACAGGCGTTGCTCCATTGCATTCTCCCTATACATCCACACACCACAATAAGCCGAGAGTATTCATCTCACCTAACACCAGGGGCACAGGCGTTGCTCCATTGCATTCTCCCTATACATCCACACACCACAATAAGCCGAGTGTATTCCCCTCACCATACACCCGAAGGTGCAGGTGGCGCTTCTTCACAGCACACCAGTCAGAGCAAAGCCGGGGAAGCTCTCCCCACCAAAACATATTTCGATGCTGGCAGTGCTCGCCCTGATACACAATGTCCACATACAATATTCATAACATCATTCCTACCACTTTATCACACGAGGCACCTATACTCTTCAGCTCTGGGACTACCGTGACCCCACTTATTCCTCTAGAAAAACACTTCCAGCGTACCCCTGAGTCCCTTCGTTTTGAGCTTCCGAGTATGTTTTCCCATTACCATACTTCGTAGCCCCTTCCCCACTAGGAGTGACTTCGGGGTAGTATCGACTATTTCCAAAGCTCTATCTAGGGAAAGATTCTCTAAATCCTATTTCTCTTCTAAGTCCACACTCAAGCAGGAAAATATTGTATGTCCCAGATTGAATCTTCGCCAAATCCCAAGTCCACGACTTCATCAAGAATATTTCCAAGGCCCGACTCACTTCTGCCAATAACAAAGTCCATGACTTCGGCGGAAATTTCAGAGTCCCAACTGGTTTCTGCTAAAAACTAAGTCCATGAGCTTGTTCGGCTGAAGTCCCGATCTCTATGCGAAGGCAGAGTCCCAATCATACTAAAATCTAATGAATCCTTGCTAAGCCGAAGTTCACACAGCTCCTCCTCAAGTAGCTGACCGAGTCCCGGAGAACTCAGTGACGATCTCCCCTTCCCCAGTTTTTTCTTACCTAATCTAAAACTAAGTGTTATTTGCGAGCCCGCTGTAGGGACGGGAGTTAATTTAGTCTCAGGGCTAAGCCTCATACGCCTACAAGGGAAGGAAAGCATGCAAGGAGACATGCATTGCGGCAGCAAGATATTGGGCTGCCATGGCCCCAGTTTGGGCATGACAACCTCCCTAAGTGTACTTATAGTTCAACTATTATACTAAGAATAGAAAGGGAAAAACCGGCACAGACGGCGTAAAAGCCCTTTCAACAGGAAATTATTAAAGATTGTTGCATGAATTATCAGAAAATGCTACAGCTCACCACGTGTCTTATATACCCGACCTACAACCCCTCCCACGAACCACGCGTCTAGGGTCGCAGGCCAGGCCTCCAAAACAACCGGAAACTCATTCCAACACTCAAGCTTTTTCACAATTACATGATCGTTCTCCAATAACAACTCGACGTCTCTTTGGCGCGCAGGCCAAACGCCTAACAGGCTGTGGGCCACAACCCGCAATACACAACTGTGTTGCACGTAGAAGCAACATCAGGCGTCGTGCGTTTTGAAACGAAGTTCTTCAAAAACAGTATTGAGGCAGGCGTTTATTTATCCCCACATGTCTGTTCATAGGCTGGAATTCAAGAAACGTACCTTAAAAANCCCGCAATAAATAACTGTGTTGCAAGAGTAGAAGCAACATCAGGCGTCGTGCGTTTTGAAACGAAGTTCTTCAAATACAGTATTGAGGCAGGCGTTTATTTATCCCCACATGTCTGTTCATAGGCTGGAATTCAAGAAACGTACCTTAAAAATATGCACATTTAAAGATGGTAAAATTTATCATACATGTGACAGCACAACGGTTCCTCCGTTTATATATATAAACATACTAGCTAACCCTGCCACGCGTTGCTGTGGCATAAAAGATTTTGGTTCTATTCATTTCTGTGAATTTGCCACCGCCTTAGGCTCGGCGCTAGTGGTGGTAGGCGGCCCGGGGTTGTGTCATAGTGCAGCACCACTGCTGCCATTTCAGTTGCCACCATGGCATGGAGCGGTGAACATCGTGCGTTCGTCCTTGAAACCTATTTTAAAAATGGCGATTCTGTAATCACAACACAGCGATTATTTCGTGCGCACTTCGGAATAGGTCGGCACGGTGCAGTCCCTGAGAGGAAAACCGTTCTATTGTGGGTTAAAAACTTTAGAGTCACAGGTTCGGCTTTAAAAAATGCACCGCCAGGCAGACCTCGCAGCGCTCGAACTCCACAGAACGTTCAATTACTCCAACAAGCAGTTACCAAATCTCCAAGACGTACAGCCCGTAGGCACGCTGCCAGCTTGGGAATATCTGATCGTAGTGTGAGAAGAATTTTACACCAAGACCTCCACTTTCATCCGTACAAAATCATGGTTGTGCAGGAACTTAGTGAACGTGATTGGGCCAACCGTATTGCATCTTGTCAGGCTATCCTGGAAAACATTCCAACAGACGCAGTTGTGCTCTCAAGTGACGAACCACATTTTAATTTATCAGGATTCATCAATAAACAGAATTGTCGTTTTTGGGCAGAAAATAATCCTCGCCAACTTCATGAGCGACCTCTCCATAGCCAACGTGTCACTGTTTGGTGCGCTGTAGCAGACTTTGGAATAAAAGGCCCTTATTTTGTTGAGGAGGAAGGACGAACAGTTACAGTAAAGTCTCATCGTTACGTAGAGATGCTACACAACTTCCTGGAGCTGAAACTGAATGAACGTGGAAATCCTTCTATATAGTTTCTACAGGATGGTGCCACCGCTCACACAGCAAGATAATCTACGGCAGTCCTAAGACAAATGTTTCCAGAGCGTTTAATCTCACTGCGAGGTGACATCCCGTGGCCAGCTCGTTCAACCGATCTTACAGCCTGTGACTTCTTTCTCTGGGGCTACCTGAAGAGTAGAGTCTACAAAAACAAACCGACTACAATCGATGAACTCAAAGCTGCTATCCGACACGAAATCGCGGAAATTCCGCAAGAAATGACGAGGAGAGTAATGCGTAATTTCAGAGTGAGGCTTCAGACATGCGTAGACAGTGACGGTCGGCATTTGAGTGAGATTATTTTTAAAAAGTAAGTGATAATTAAAAAAAGATTATGTTTAAAAATTAAGTGACAATTAAAAAAAGAGTATGTTAAAAAATTAAGTGACAAATAAAAAAATACTATTTTTAAATACTAAGTGAAAATTAAAAAAAGATTATGTTTAGACATTAAGCGAAAATTAAAAAAAGATTATGTTTAAAGATTAAGTGAAAAAAAAAAAAAGTATGTTTAAAAATTAAGTGAAAATTAAAAACATTAAATCAAACTAAATGGGAAACATAATTCTTTTAGATGGTTGAATAAAATCTTAACTAGAATAGTTTGTGTATTTTTTATTAGCCTTTCAAATTCTGGAGTTATTTCTGTCGCTCCCTGTACTTGTTTATATACAATGTTTTTAGTTTTACCATCTTCCGCGGGTATGAATATGTTGTGTGGTTTTTCTACTCTACAACACGATACATACAATTGACTGTGCAAAATCATTCTATTTCTAAATCTATTCCGCACATTTGCAATGACTGCCCTTGAGCTTTATTTATTGTCATTGCAAATGCCAATCTGACTGGAAACTGTGTTATTTTAAAGTGAAAGGAAATTTCTGATGGAATAAATAGAATTCTGGGAAGAAGCACATCTTCTGCTTTGAAAGCACCTTTAGCTTCTATAGTATTGCCCATAATTTGTTTTATTGCAAGGCGTGTGCCGTTGCAAAGTTTTGGTGGATTAATGTTACGAAGTAAAATTGCTGGCTGTCCTATTTTCAATTTTAATATATGTGGAGGCAATCCTGGAACATTTAGAAATTCTTGCGGATAATTTACGGCTTCATTTTCGTGTAATGTTTTAAATCCACAGATTTGTATGTGACATGTTCGCTTTGCCGATAAGTATCGAAATATATAATAGTATCGATATATCGAGCATTGACGTACTTATAAGTATCGATATATCGATAAGTATCGATATATTGATATAACGTTTTTATATAGATAGATCTGTTGCTAGGTTGCGACTTTACATTGTTGACATTGCAATGTTGACGTTGCATTGTTGACTAAGGCGCTTCCTGACGCGAAAGCATGGTAATAATGAGCATAATGAGCTACAGATAAAAATAAAGGTGTACAAACACTCGTGGGAATGAAAGGAAGGTTTAAAAAAAAAACAGAACAAACGGACACAAGGTATGTGTATGTGTGTATATATATATATATATATATAACATATAATTTCCAGATCACTGATGAATTTGGGAGCCCTGCACTACGGCTTACAGTTACGATTTTAGTCATCAATATGGCGTAGAGTTAAGGTGTAGTTAACAACTGACATAGAGTTAAGGCCAAGTTTACATAACGAGTCCCATGTTGATTTAAATGCGGATATGCCTTAAAATACTCTACCAACTCACATGGAGCCACGGAGGGAAAACATCTCTCATTTGATGTAATGTACTGAACTCGATACACTTTCATAAAAGCATAGCAATAAAAGCGAAAATTGTGATGTTTTTTTATCTGATTCTGTTAAGTTACTCTTGAGGTGTTTGCATTGTTCAAAATAATCGTTAAAATGCGATAAATTATGAGTTTTTGTGGAGGTTTCAAGGTATACAAATCTAAATGAAACAAGAAGTTACTAATAATTAATTTTAATGAAATTCTTAAAATCTTAGATGGCAGGTAGGCGTTGACGTCTCATTTACCGCAATATCATTACAGATGAACTCAGAAACATGCGAAACATTCCCAAGACAATTAAAATACACGAGTGACTTACCCGGGATTCGAATTCAGAAAAAACTCGTAGATTTTAGCTAGCGTGCCATCAACTTCATCACGGAGGTAGGATTTGGAGCATCAACTTTGGATGTATTCAGTCTAATGTTTTGAATGATAGGGTTCACTAACCTGGAATATTTACACAGCCATCATTTTAAAAATAAGTGCCTGAGCCACTAAAACACATGCGTTTACATGGTTCACCATAACGTCACATATGTGAAAAATTTGTAAAAATCGGTTGATTGGTCTCCGAGATATGGCATAAAAACATAATTTTTTTAAAACAGGGATATCTTATAATAACTGCCTGAAAAGAGTTTCTGTATACGATTTTTCTAATGGATTCTGTCAGCATGAAAAATTTGATTGTATTAGGATAAATTGTTAAATAGATATGCCACATATATCTAAATATTTATATGGTCGCCAATTTGAAAATCAATGTCTGGCCCTTCTGTAGTTGTGCAAATTTTGTGGAAATTATTTGAATTTTTCCGGAAATATGACAAAATGTTTTATTTACTCTCCTGATAGTACTTTGCAAAATAAAAGCAGAAATGATGCTTCGAATTAAATGCTGTTTGCGTACAAAATTTGGTTGGAATTTTTTTAAAAGTTTCATAGATTTAACAAATTGATCTTAATTATTTATATAATCCCCATTTAACACATGCTTATCGCACATAATACATGTCAATTTACATGCCCTACTGTATCAATACTTCGTGAAATTTTTGTTAGAATCGGTTGATTGGTCATCCAGATACAGAATAAAACCTCCGTTGTTCATGTGACGATCTTCATAAATGGAGGACATAAAGTTAATGTATTATCACATTCGATGATTTTCATAGAAACAATATACAAAGTAAAATGTAAATCTGTTACATAGTTTCTTAGATATAGTACACTACGCTAAAATGTATGTATAGGCGCCATTTGGAAAATAAGAGACGCTCTTAAAACACATACATTAATAAGGACTACAGCAACATACCTTCTTCGCCAAATTTGAAAGAAATCGGTTGATTGTTTTCCGAGATACGACATAAAAATTGTATTATTTCATGTGGGGCTATCCTACAAATAGGCGGAGAAATGAGGCTTTGCATATACAATTTTGATGGATATAATTGATACTGTCAGCATACAAAGTTAAGTTGAAATTTGTTTTGTAGTTTCGTAGGTAAAAAATTCTGAGCTAAAATTTTTATATGGCCACAAATGTGATAATATGTGTCTGACCCTCTCAAAGTTTATCAGTTTACATGGCCTACCACAGTGCTACTTATTTGCCAAATTTGGTATAAATGGGATGTTTTTCGGAGATATAGCGTAATTTTAATTTGTCATGTGATACTTTTTTACAAAATGGCTGATAAAAGAGATTTTGAATGGACACAGTTGATGGTTGTAATACATACAAACAGCATACAAAGTTTAATTAGAATTAATTACATGGTTTCAACGATATCACATACAAAACTAAAATAGCTATATGACCGCTATTTTGGAGATAAGTGTCTGCAATAAATAAAACATATCAGTTAACATAACCTACCGCAGCAATACTTGTTAGCCATATTTTGTAGGAATAGATCAATTGTTTTCTGAGATATGACATTAAAAGTTTGTTTATTCGTGTGGCACAATCTTACAAAATTGAGTACAAATGAAGCTTTCTTTAGACACATTTGATGTTTGTTGTATATACTCCCTGCATACAAAGTTAAGTTGGAATTGAATACAGGGTTTCGAAGTATAGCATACTATGCTAAAATAGCTAGATGCCAGTCATATTAAAAATAATGGTCTGATATACTTGAAACATATTTGTACATATAAATTGCCAAAGTACTACGTGTTTGCCAAATTTGATAGCAATCTGTCAATTGTTTCGCGATATATTGCACGAAAACTTTACTAATTAATTTAGCGTTAACTTACAAAATAGCGGACAAGAGTGGTTTTTTTTAGCTTGTATGGCTCTTGTAATAGATACAATTAAACCTAAAATATTTTGAAAATAAGTGCCTAATTAAGTTCAATTACTTACATACACATTGACTATAATAGTATTACATACGCGCCAGATATGGCGAAAATTGGTTGAGTAGTTTTCGATATATAATATAAAAGCTTAATTTTTCCATACATTGCTATCTTCCAAAATGGCAGATCAACATCAGCATTCACCTCTGAATTTAATGTTTACAGCTTGCGCTGTTAGCAAACAAAATTTGATTTAAATCAGTTGAATGGTTTTTGAGATATGACATATCACCCTTAATTATAAAGTGGCCGCCATTTTATAAGGAAGTGTCCGGCGTGGTCGAAAACTATAAAAGTCAGATATCTTGACTTAGTATTATATGTTTACCGAGTTTGGTGAAATTCGGTTTACGGGTTCAAAAATGGAATGGGGGGACACACACACACAGAGACACACATACATAACACAAACACACGGACAGGAAAATTATCTTTCCTTTGGAAAGTAGGCTAAAAACAATTATACACTCACGTTGCACATTAATATACCACAAACATTCGTAATCTCCACATACGAAATAATCGAGAATCACTTTCTTCCGCGGAGATATGTGATTTGTACGTAGAACTTACATCAAGGAGAGTGCATTTTGTGCAAGTGTGAGGATAGATCTTATCATCACAATATAAATTATTCTACTGTCACTGTTTTGAAGTAAATATTGCGAAGTGGTCTAAACAATAATTTGTGGTAGCACCTACTTCAATTACTACACTCTTTATTAATTTTATGAACAGAGGCTGATATGATCTAATCCAATACACGAGGAATTGGGAAAGAAAATATAAGGGAACTGTCCTGATATTTATGAGGCATCAGGTTGGAAAACTACCAAGGCAAATCGATCCACAATGCTGTTGGCCGAGATCGAAACTGCGTCCTGCCTATTACGAGTCACGTTTTCTAGCACATGACCAAACACAAGTAGCGAAGACCAGTTTAGGCTCGAATGTAACCTCAACGTCCAAGATATGATAATGGGATTCACAAACAGGCAGCGACTCCTCAGGGAGTGTCGATAGCTTGTTCTCGCCTCGATTACGTCGCGGAGGCTGCAAACGAGGCGCTGCGGTTACCTCACGTTCAGTCCAACTGGGTCTTCTGGAGCAGCTGTCGCCACCGCCAGATGCCTCTCGAATAATAGGTCGGCGTTGCAAAGGCTTGTCACTCCTCTCACGAAGACGAGATGGGGGCCAAGGGAGACTTAATATTCATTAGCGGAGTAATTACGTTGACAGTGCGCAGACAATCGAGTTAGCATGAGCAACAAGGACCGTCATTATCGCTCGGATCGAAACTTCCCTTCCTCTGCAGCTACCCCTTTCCGCCCCTGCACACGCCAAAATTTTGCTCGTGATGTGGATCCTGTCCACGACGCGCTTTAGAATGATCTCGTAACCAGGATCACCATCTGGTATTGAGAGCACCTTAAAGACGTCTGTAAATTGTGTAATAGAATATCGAATAAGACGGTAGTTCCCAACTTCGAGAATAAGGTGTTATTTTTTACTGCACTCCTTCTGAGAAAGGAAGTAGAGTTCCGGAAATACCCATCCTCTCCCTTCCTCCCCAGAAGTGTTTGAAATAAACGGCGCGAAAGACTTATTGCAGTCTTGTTTAAAAATTAAATACAGCTGATCAAGAACTAGTCAAATCCTGTCGGGGGAGCGGATATAGATGAAGTACGTTAGTATCCTGTATTAAACTTTAGTTGGCACGTTGTAGTAAAATGAAGGTAGGGCTTAACGTCTCGTCAACAGAGAGGTAATTACAGACGAAGCAAATTGCTCAGAGAAGCAGGAACGGGGAAGTAATCGGTGTAAGGAACCATCCCAGTATACTATTGGAGTGATTTCGGAAAACCACGGAAATGCGAAATCAGGATGTCTGGGCCGGGATTCGAATCCATTTCTTCCAGAATGCGAGTCCGAAGGTCTACCACTGCACCACCTCGCTCCGTCGTTATAGTAAATAATGCAAAATAATTATATGGCATTTATTTTCAGTCATTTCCCGCTTCTCTGTAACATATATCAAACAAGACCGTCCAAATTAAATTACATATTTACTTGACCAGATATTTCGTCACTTAAAGTCGAGAATTTAAGTGATGACGTTTTGTATTTCGCCTTGTAAGCAATGCGCGCAATATAAAATACATCAATTGAACTGCAGTAGGCGGTCGTTGATAGGATCCCGTTGAACAGATTTGGGGGAAAAAACAATGACGAAAGTGTACTTCTCCGTTGCTGGGTTTGGGCAGCTAGTGAGGGAAACTTATAGAAGGAACAAGGCGTGGTCGGTAGGCCTTACCGCAGGTTCTCTCTGGTCACCGATAAATTTATTGAGGTTGGACTCGTGCCGGTAGTGTTAGAAACTCACATGCTCGAGGAGATCTTAAGGGGAAAGGTGCATGGAACCGTATATTTAACTAATTTTTTGTTCCAAATTGTTTTTCAGAGGGTTTTTAGAAATTTTTGACACGACAAAATAGAAATACTAATTATTATATAAATGTAAACATTATTCTTGGAGCTTTAATCGAATATAAGAAAGAATATCTTATTTCTTATATTCCGTCTATGTTCCGAGGGTAACGAAGGCAGCGAATATCTAGCAATGCAAGAGGGCGTTCAAATTTATTACTTAAGCCTCGTCGCGCCAAAAATTTTGATTAACCGTATGAAAAACAACTTAGGACGAAAATCGGGTAAATATGCTGCTTTCGTACACTCTTAAGGAAGGGTTCTCCATACAATGAAGGATCGACCCAGTGGACGGCGACACAGCTCCCATACTGTCTTGGACATACAGCAGAGGTGATCATAGCCCTTCGGCCGGACTACGGGTGCATTTGAGCGTGAGAGGCTTAAGATGGACTCACAACAGTCCGTTGCATCCGTCAGTCATTCGTCTGTTTTTTCGTCGGTCAGTTTAAAGCGATTCACAACAATCCATCGTTCGTCAATCCTTCTGTGACTACATAACATCGCGATCTTTCTTTAGTTGTAGATAATACCGCGTGGACAAGAAAATTGAAAATGTGAGCGATAGAATGGACAGTGTGAATGAAAGAATGGGCAGTCTTAACGAGAGGTTGGACAGTGTCGAGAGTATGTTGGAACATGAAGTAAGCGCCCTCAAGAAGGAATGGCAGGAATTCCTGCAGCAGCATGGTAGAAGACACGCGGTGGCTGAGGAGGAACTGAGAGCAACCGCCTCCCCCCCCGAGCCCACGAAGGTAGGCAGCGAGGAGAAGGTAGTGGTCGCCACCATTACAGCCATCGAATGAGAAGCCCAGCCATTCTGCAGTGTGGGTATGCCTCAGCCAGGGGTGGGTAAAGGCATCACAATAAAGCCCACCCCCTACGATGGACAGACACCATGGCGCGAATATCGGAACCAGTTCGAGATCGTTGCCACCCATAATGGCTGGACTG
Source organism: Clitarchus hookeri (assembly GCA_002778355.1). Taxonomy (NCBI): domain Eukaryota; kingdom Metazoa; phylum Arthropoda; class Insecta; order Phasmatodea; family Phasmatidae; genus Clitarchus; species Clitarchus hookeri. The sequence goes on along the minus strand of NQII01004782.1, from coordinate 182,226 downwards.
ACGAGCAGCACGTGTACTACCTGGCGACTGTACTGAGGGGACCTGCACGGAGTATACTGCACTCCCTGATCGAATGACATCGCCTGGAGTACTCCAAATTGGTGTCTGCCTTAGAGCTGCGATTCGGCGACCAATACCTGCGACACGCCCACCACGCCCAGCTGTGAAGCCACATCCAGCGACCAGGGGAACGACTGCTGGAGCTGTGGCAGGACATCTCGAGGCTGTCACACCTGTCTTTGGAGGGGTGCTCTAAGGAGGCACAATATGTTATCGCAGTCTGGTTCTTCGTGGATGCTATCACCGATGCGGATGTGCGCCAATCTGTACTCCTGGCATCGCCACACAGCATCCAGGATGCCCTGACCTGAGCATTGGAGGCGGAATTAGCAAAGTAGGAGCCGATGTTCCGGCTTACATTACAGGCAACTTCCCCGGGAAATGATGACGATGGAGATAGCATCCTTGACATATTGAGGAAGTTGGAGGCCACAATGAAATATATTACTGCCAGAGTCTGTGCTAGGAAACAGTTTTTGTCCACCTAAGCGTCGGGAATGTTGGGAGCGTGGCCGGTTGGGACACTTGAGAATCCAGTGCTTGCAAAGCAAATGCAGGACCCAGCAGCCAGACATGAGTACGGCCAAGAGCTGGTTGGGAAGACTGGAGACGACGGCAGGGGAACTTCTGAACTCCATAGAGGTAGCGACATCTGTCCCTCATCGACAGAGGCCCAGATAATGCTGCAACTGTGGAAATGAGGGTTACTTACGAGCCTGGTGTCCAGGGATGCCACCCGAGACTGGTCATCTAGGAAAGGGCCAAAGGACATATGCACCGACAATTGGAACTGGCAGCCACAGTAATGCCTATACAAACCACAGGCCTATTAAAACTACTGGCAACATCCTATCCGAGGGAACGAAGAAAGATCGCTGTATGGTGGTAAGAACCACGATGATACTGGAGTCAGACCGTCTAAGATGTCACCCTGAATTTAATGCAGTCGAGGCAACGAAAAAATTTCAGTCATCAGGCGAACCTGCACACATGTGTCTTCAGAGGAATAAATACAGCCAGGGGGCAGGATACGAGCATCTCCCAGTGTTTACTGGCATCAAGAGGAACACTCGACGTGATCCGAGAGATGCAGACGATGCATTTACGGAAGGGTGGCTTGTGTGGCTGTATGGAGGGAAACACCTTTGGGGCATTACATCTCAGTGTCAAGGATGTTGGGAAGGCCTCTACAAAATTTTGAAGCGCGTGGGTGATACCTCCTTTCAGATATGTCGTTGGGACTCCCTGGAGAACAGGTCTCAGGTTGTTCACATCGACCGACTGGCGCTGTACGACGGTCCAGATAATGAAGACTCTGTTCGGGACGAACAGACTTAAGGAGAGAGCAGTGTTACGCTCGCAGACTCTCGCATCCATTGCGGGTTCATGTTATGCACCGTTCGGTGCTGCAGAGAAGGGGGACTGACCAACCTCTCCCCTCCTCCTCCCACCAAGCGGTCTGCCCCGTCGCCCAGCAGCCGGGGGAATGTCTGTCAGCCAATCTGGCTGGCATCATATACCTTCCTCCTCCCTGCGAGAGGAGTCGGCGACTTTAGGGTATGCGCAAGAATATTCTGGGAATCAGGACCCTCGGCGCAACAGAGCATTTGGAGAAATTTCTGGGCGATGACCTACGACTATATAAATATCGTAGCAGCCCGAGGGCCAGGAGTGTTTGGTAGAAGCCATCTGGCTGAGTGAAGTGACATGGCAAAGTATGGTGCGGTGAGTGACATCGATGAAGTGGTACGAACGACAACGAGAGACTGCGAGACGACGGCGGACGAGGTGTTTGTGTTGGAATGGACGAGATGGCGTAAAACCCAACGAGTGAAGGCTACTGTGCATGAGGTCGCTCGGAGAACTAGAACATTGCGAACTGGCGGGACTGTATGAACAAGTGATAGGGTGTTTCATTGTAAATATTGGAGCTGTTAAAAATGGACATATAATTGATAAAGTAATTCAGTATGTTTTGATACATTGTTTATTGGGACTGATTTTAGTTATTCAATTGCATTAATACATTTGAGGTAATTGTAAATGTACTGATTGAATTTATTAATTGTAAATAGCAAGAGATGTGAAATTATTGTGAGCTATTGAGACGAGAGTATTTTCTTTGTAATTATTGTAAATAAATTTGAAAATTACAATTAACTATTTTATTTAATTATGACCGCCATCCCTTAACCAACCTGGTTTAGCCCACTGACTTTGAGAGATATGGTAACAGTATTGTTTATTGCATATATACGTTTTAAATGTCGGTTCACTATTTAATTTTGATTTATTCAGGCTTAAAGTTTAATCTGCATAAAGGTAAAATATGTGAAAGATTTTGTAACCACAGCAATTAAGGAAAGATTTTGCAATTTAAAATTAAAATTTTAATGGTGTATAATATTCGATGAAAAAGATAGGTTGTCGCAAAATTGTGGAAACCCCGTATAGTTAAAGCTGACACTATACTATGATATTTTTGAAGAATTTTTTCCATAGTAATATTAGCTAGAGTGTAATTTCAAATATTTTTCTTGGTATATTTTATATTGCTGGTAAGAAATATGACTGAAATCCAATTTTTAACCAAGAGGTTCTATATAAATTTGTTTATGTTAACTTTTTATGTAGTAAAATCATTGTAATAAAAAGGAGATCAAAAAAAGATAATTCCAAATTTAAGAAAGGAAAATATTTTTTTAATTTATCAATTAAAATTTTTACGAGGGCTTTGTTCCATTAAACATTTCATCCGATGGGAATTATGTACTTTTCATACTCGTTTCATATTCTGATTTTTGGGTTGATGAGCAGGAGCATGTTTTGGGCATCTTGTGTGAAGGCGGCTGCAGGTTCCCTCGGGGTCTTCCTGAGAGAACACCTGGCTGCAGCCACAGCATGTATTATGCCTATTCATTCACTGAAATATAAAGTAATTTTAAAACTCGTTAGAGACATTTGCTGCAAAACGTCGGGCTCATTTCTTAAACTAGTACTCACCAGAGTTGTCACTGACGTACTAGTAGGTGTAATTTAAGTGAAAGTTCTCGGTTCAGAAATAATGAAATGCGCATTTTCCATAATGCCCAGAAAAACTGAAAAATACCCACCGAATCACAGAAACTACAGAAACAAGCTATTTCGAGGCAGTAAAAATTGTATTCCACGTTCTTATGATAAATCTTTCTTGTGTAATTCTGTATCTACGTTTTGACCTCACACCCCCCTTTCCCCCCGTCTCTTGACCCAGTTTTGTCACCAATGTGTTTCTTTACGATAAACAGTATACAACTGTGCTAACTTTAGAGACTGCAAATTACGGAATGGCGTGACTGAATGAAATAATTTTTTTTTTTAGCAGCAGTTTTTCTACAACGGAGAACATTAGCAAGTGTCAACCTCCACGGAAATATTTCGTCTGATATGACCTTTCCACTGCTGAACTACGTGAAGAAATTCGTTCGGTGACGGCTTTCAGCGCAGGATTTCGAATTCGGACCTTGTGCAAGGTGCATGCGTTTGTAATGTTATCAGTTCATATCTGATGGCTGTAACCTGTTTGATTAGTATATAGTTAGACAAATCTCTGTTGTCTGGCCGATAGCGACGAAATTTACAACCTCTGCCTCTTACAGTGTCGCAGTTCGTCACTTCTACACTGATACAGCCCATTCAGTGGGCTATTTACAACTGTTTGGGAACTCTGCTAAAGTTCTACTTCCACGGTATTCCTCCGCTTCATGCAGACACAGCTTAACCGAGTCTAAAAATTAACAATAAAAAATACAACGCACCGAATTCGTGAGCGTTCAGTGTAATAATATTTCACATTATAACTATTTCTTAGCAGGCATTACCAACACCCCTATTTTCGCACTGTTTTTATTAATATTAGTTATAAATGAAATATTTTAATTTATAGATAAAATATAAACAACATTTTAATTTAACCAAGATTAAGGTACTTTTATATTCTTTTGTGGTAACACGATCATAAAACGCTTGTGATACACAACATGTTTAGGAAAAAAACCAAGCACGCCATACATTCAAAGGTTTGATTCAAAAAGTGTGGAGAAACCGTGAATAGACTATAGCAGTACCTATGGAAACTCTGCGCTGTACGTGTTTAATTACTTGCGGTTAGGTATTAATTGGAGAAATAATAAAAAACATCACGCCCACTAAAACAAGAGAAAAATTTAAATGTTCGGAGTAAGAAGCAAGTTTTAAATAACTTTCTCTTTGTCCAGTTTACTTCCGAAAAAAAACTTGTAACTTCAATGACTTTCTGTCTGAGAAACCAACTTGCAACTTTTTGATTCTCTGGCAAAACATGGTTGTATGAGCTTTTTATAAGTGTACGTTTCATATTTTGTTTTCTGCAAAAGCCTTCCGGAACTAGCCTACCGTCATAAGTACGGGCGTGATAAAAAGAAAATGTAATACACACACACACATATATATATATATATATTTATTCCCTAATATAATAGTGCATCCTGGGCCATGCGGTTGTGCATTTGACAATTATGTGTTCCATTCCGGCCGAATGTGCAGGAAATTATTTTTGACAAAAATTTTCGATCTCCGATCCTAGAAAATTTGTTGGTTAATTGAAGATTTTGGGNTGTGTTCCATTCCGGCCGAATGTGCAGGAAATTATTTTTGACAAAAATTTTCGATCTCCGATCCTAGAAAATTTGTTGGTTAATTGAAGATTTTGGGTAAACCAACCTAAGGTCTACTTTCTTGCGCACTTAATATCCTTCCGCCGTATGAAGAATTATCATTACCACGGACACGGTCGCCATCTTCCGTACGCTGATTATTCGAAAACGTGAATTTATTATGAACGTAAATGATTCACTGAGAATACAAATTCTTGTTTTTATGCCCAAAAAAAACAAATTGATCTACTTTTCCTGCATCACTGCTAACTTAAATATGGGAGCATGCCAGAAAATGGGTCCGTTAAAACATAATACAGTTTTGAGAGCGAAATTTTTCAAAGGTTGAGTCCAAATGTGTTTCATTAACCGTGAACCAGGCCTCAGTGTAATTGCTTTATATGAAACTTTCCAACTCCTTGGCTAATTGGTCAAGATTATTGTTACAATTTGTGCACGAAAGACAATAAAGAAATTCTAGTGTTTAAAGTTACTAAAGCATGTTGAATAGCTCACAAGGCTATCGCATTGGAGACTGCTGATTTTGAATTAAGAATCAGTATAAATATGGCATTTGATGTAAGTTTTAATTAAAAAGTAGATATACTAAGGAACAATTGGAAAGACGCTGATGTACCAGTTTGTAACGTCTCATTGGCATTTTTAGTTGACTGTAACGAAAGTTGTGACCAATTTGTCATTTTACTGGCGTCCAAGAAAACTGGCCTTAGAGAAATTAAAAAGATTTTACAACACTTAAATAATACCCACACTTGAGCGTGTAATAATCTCGTTTCACAATCTAAATAATCCATTCAAAGTTTTCTGTACGGCAAAGAAAACCATTCCTTTGAAACTGTTTTGTTTAAAGTAACACAGTATTACTTTAATTTTAGTAGAAGGTTAGAGAAACATAGGCTTGCTGTTAATATAAACGTTTCTGTTTTCTGGCAATATTACATTACTTTTCTGGCCAAGAAATGAACATTTCTTGAGCTGTTTTTGTTCACAGCCAGGAAAAGTTACTTCGTACCAGAGGTAACGGTTGGGCGATATTCAAGGTTTTCCGTCGTACATTGTAGCTTACAGTACGTAGCTGTTGTTCCGACGCAAACATTCGTAAACCAATATATTCTGCAGTTACGAAACTGAAACTGAGCAAGCACAGTGATCCTGCATACGTTCAATGCCATTCTGTAGTGCAGTGATTCTCCAAATCCCTAATCTCAATCCTTTCTTAGAGTTGACATATCTGGCCCCATGTCACCACCTCACATAACCTGCGTATCAAAAATAACTATGCACATAATAAGACTAGTGGTCNAACTATTGTAACGACAATGCAAGATTATATTAGTAATTACCATATAGATCAAACAAAAATGATGGTTTTGGCAAACCTACTTCAGAGTAGTTCATATATAAACATCACTTTCTTTGCAGTAACAAATCACGTGCTCCAGCAAAGAAAGCATTTTAAAAGTGCAGAAAAAGATAAATATAAGGAAACTTCGACAAAATTTTATCTTCCACTGTTACTAAGTTCTTTAAAAAGAATATATATGTGAACTAAAAAAAAAAGTTTACTAGAGTGAACTGTTATAACTACTACTGCTATTTTGGGGCGGACGCGGCCTCCGTTGATGTAACGATAGAGAAATAAGTTTACCCATGGGAGGTTATGGTTTGGAGTCTCAACTGGATTGGGTCGGTAGCATTTTAAGTGTAAACTTAATTAACTTAATGTCGTACTGTTATGAACATAACGTATAGAANTGGATTGGGTCGGTAGCATTTTAAGTGTAAACTTAATTAACTTAATGTCGTACTGTTATGAACATAACGTATAGAAAGGGACGGGAAATCCTCATTATAATGGTCTCCGAATCACTTACGGTCCTAATCACTGCTCATAAATTCTTAGTCATACAGTGGTTCGGGCAATAACTATGAAATTATCACCGGCAGTCCACCCCACTGAAAGATTATCCACGCATTTCAGATAACAATCAGCGAGGGGACCCTAAACGAGGCGAAGTTTTACAGAAACCAGCAGGTGGATGTGAATAAACGTTAACAATTATAAAATATATACACATATACTAATTAATAATGTAATAGAAAACTGCACACTTTCAGGTACATAATTCCATACTGAAGACAATACCATACTTGCATTTATAGTATGTCTGATGAAAGTTAAATGCCAGTAGAAAAATTGCAATAAAATAATAAAAGTACTGCTGACCAAAAGTCCTGTAAATATACTGAATACAGTTTTTCTAGTCTGGTTGCAAAATAAAACTGATCACAATACTTAAAAAGGTATGTTTTTAAGTGCACGTGCTGCATAAATATTCATCATTTTATATTATGACCAAGGTGAATACTTAACNAAAAAGGTATGTTTTTAAGTGCACGTGCTGCATAAATATTCATCATTTTATATTATGACCAAGGTGAATACTTAACATGTAAAATCGTTTCAAGAGAAAAATTCAAATCCCAGAGTATCTCGATACACACATTTAAAAATCATAATTTACAGATTTGGTTCACGCTTAGTAAAAACTAAACCTCTTGCAGAAATGAGATAACTCACACTGAAAAAANCATAATTTACAGATTTGGTTCACGCTTAGTAAAAACTAAACCTCTTGCAGAAATGAGATAACTCACACTGAAAAAATAATGGCATAATAACACAATGTGTTCAAAAGCCAAAGGGGACCTTTTGCTCCCAATGAACTTTCTCAAATGAATGATAGACTATACAAGTAAAGGTACAAATGCTTGAACATCATGCACGTGTTAGCTCCCATAATGATTCAACGGAAATAATCGCGTTCGTTCGAAAAGGGCATGACTTGAGCGGTTCATAAATTCGGTCATTCCATCAAAGAGATGTTACAGTAGTTAAATGTGCCTTGGTCCACTGTCATCGACGTTATTGTGAAGTGAAAACGCCGTGGAAGAAATGGTCCCGAGCGTTGCTCTGGTAGGTCCAAGAAGTTAACTAATCGGGACCACCGATCTCAACTGTGCTATGCGAACCAATCGTCAGACAGCCGCGTCGGAGTATGCAGAGGACTTCCATCGCAGGTCAGTTACAGAAGCCAGCGATAGGACTCTCCNAGTCAGACAGCCGCGTCGGAGTATGCAGAGGACTTCCATCGCAGGTCAGTTACAGAAGCCAGCGATAGGACTCTCCACCGGTAGGTAGGTGATAGGCTGGTATCACTTGGTTTTCATGTTCATGTCACTGCCAGGAAGTCACGGATCTAAAGCACCTGTGGCCGACGTCGTTTGGAGTGGTGTAAACAACATCGTCATTGTACTGCAAAACAACGGAAGGAGTATCTTGATGAGTGATTTGTCACGGTACATAATTCCGCACTCGGGCGGACGTGTGTGGGGCTGGATGACGCTTCGGGTGGGTAGAGAAGTTTGGGCGGCTCTTAAGAGTACACGGCCCCGAGACGTTTTTTTTCTTCCGCTTTCGAGGCACAGCAATACGGGCGACAATAACATGCACGACCAGCGCCTTGTCGCTCCTACTCGCAAGGCGCCGAACCTGCGTGCAGTGCTTCCGCTTAACGCTTTTCTGAGAAAATGAGATCTGTAACAGTGAGATTTTATTACACGNCGAACCTGCGTGCAGTGCTTCCGCTTAACGCTTTTCTGAGAAAATGAGATCTGTAACAGTGAGATTTTATTACACGCGATGAGAGTCCATAGATTAAACTACGACTGTACAGTTTTATTTATATCCTACCGTTAAAGGAAACTGCACAGGAAAGCTCTAAAATTACGACTTTTGACCATTTTCAAGAATGTTCTCTCTAAGAACAAACATAATATTATAGAAATAAAACTGTAAGGGCTTAGATAATTGCTATTTTAAATCTTTTCTGACAAAATGTCGTATTACCCAGGACATTTATTTGCTGAGATACACGTAAACGCGTAAACAACGAATGCACTTAAAATATGGCGAGGTCTTGAGAGCTGATGAGGGTGAAGCGAGGTGAATGTGGAGCAGCGCCGGAATGCAAGGGCGGGGGAAACGGGAGATCCTCGAGGAAACCCTCCAACCAGCGGCAACGTCCGGCACGATTCCCGCGAGCGAAAGAACGGGGAGCGACCCCGCCGGGAATCGAACCCGTTTCGCCTTGCTTCTATTGTTTGGGAATGAATGGTTAGTTAAAACCGATTTATCGACGAACTCTGGCCTATAACAAGACATTTTGGGCAATAACATACCTCCGACACTGCGGCAACAGTTTGGAATACGCCCATTTTTGTAATAACACGATAAGGCTTACGCNGAGCGAAAGAACGGGGAGCGACCCCGCCGGGAATCGAACCCGTTTCGCCTTGCTTCTATTGTTTGGGAATGAATGGCTAGTTAAACCCGATTTATCGACGAACTCTGGCCTATAACAAGACATTTTGGACAATAACATACCTCCGACACTGCGGCAACAGTTTGGAATACGCCCATTTTTGTAATAACACGATAAGGCTTACGCNGCAATAACATACCTCCGACACTGCGGCAACAGTTTGGAATACGCCCATTTTTGTAATAACACGATAAGGCTTACGCCCATAAAACAAGATAAATTGCGTTATTCTCTTAAGAAAATCAGACTGGACAGTCTAAACTGACATACTGAAAGCTATGAACTTAACCTCAATATAACATTTTGGGATGAACTGGAGCGTTGTTTGCAAGTCAGACAAACTATACCAACAGACAAACGTCAGCTAGATACCAGATTCGCGAAAAATTGGAAACGGTTTCCTCCAACTGTGTACGAGCGCTTGGTGTGGAACCTATCCAGAAAGGTCAAAGACGTAATGAAAGAGAAAGGAGGTCCGACCCTATTGGTTAGATGGTTGGCTTCTTTGTAGGTAACCTAATTGTGTGGGTGTTATACCGCTTTTGGCAATACAGTGAATCTCATGAAATAGAAAAAGAAGCCAATTGAACTGTTTCACGTAAGTCCTTTTCTCAGTCATTTTTATTGGTGAAAGTTCCTGTAATTTTGTAAAATTGTAATTTTTGGTTAACTATTAGTTAATTTTTTTTGTGACTTAAAAGAGTCAACGATATACTGTAAAAAATTCTTGACAAGAAAATATGCAATAATAGCTTGTATATTCTTGTTTACATTATAATAAACCAAGACCAAAATTATTTTAACTTTCTGTGAATAACATATTTTATGGAAGCAGGTTCATGTGATCAGCACGCAAAATATNAGACCAAAATTATTTTAACTTTCTGTGAATAACATATTTTATGGAAGCAGGTTCATGTGATCAGCACGCAAAATATGGAACGTGTAACTAACATCCCTTAAAAAAAAAAAAAAAAATAATTCTTGGATTTCGTATTAGACACAAGAAATAAACGAACGTGAAATGCTTTGTTTATTGACAAACGTCCATTATATATAAATAATCTTTATGTCTCAGACGCCATTGTTTCTCAACAGTAATAAACCAATCCAAGTGCTGGTAAAATGTATATTGCTATCAATCTTATTTCAAGTTTGGAAGTTTCCAATTNGGGAGACCCCGGAGTGAAGTTGTGATCTTCGTTTTCATGCCTCGTATTGTAAGAGGATTTCAGTGTCGAGGGGGAAAGAGACGATATGCCTGGAAACGTACTGCCAGAAGCAAGTCGAGGGGAAATTGCTCCGCTGCCCAGCTAGTTTCCCCGCAGACTTACAGTTCTTGGAGTGTACGCGGGGGAGTGGTGGTCAGGATAATCGCTCCCCGGTGGACCGGGTTCGATTCCCGGCGGGATCACGCGCACGTGGGAAACGCGGCGAACGTCGCCGCTGGCAGGATTTGTTTCCTCGCGCGTTCCAGTCAATCGCCACCCCGTCTTCAGGTCTCCTTGATCGGCGCTATGAGACCTCCGCCGTGCAAAGCTCCGTCGAGATTCTTCTCTCTCTTACAGTCCGGAGGTGGAACACGTAGCGGACATCTGTGGCGGTGAATGGATTCCCTCGACGTTAGTATCTCTGACGAAGTTCTAGTGCAACTAGGCAAATTGACGTTGTGTTAAGCAGACTTCTTAATAAAAGAATAGGCCTGTTCAAAATTTTTTTTTTAGGTAAATTTAAATCGTGGTAAACAGTTTTCTTTCCCAAATAAAATAAACGAATAATTTATAAAACAAAAGTTAAACAACGATCTACATCGATCACTTTTTGAAATTTTGATTTCAGCACACTGGAAGAACGGTGTGTATGTATACGGCCAAAAATATATTCAGTTGCCCCAAAAAAGTATTTTGTTGAGCAAACAAAACTTGAAAAGCAACAAAATTAATTTTGTTATTCTAGCAAAATACAAGTTTGTATTTAAAAAAAAACCCCTGTGTTGGACCAAAATATATACATCTGTCAACAACATATTTGATTGAATCAACTTCCTATATTTGTTTAACCACTAATTTGATTGGCTTCGTTCGAGAATACAACTCGAGGGTTTGTTCGTACTTTTTGTGACATTTAGGATGGTAACAGTGTTTGTTAGTGCATTTATTGATGTTTAAAAATGGCGTAAACATCCTAATGAAACAAGTTCAACTGGAAACTAAAGAGTAAAGCTGTACAACTTTAAATATTTATTTGCGCACGTTGTCCAATATTTGAAATGTATGTATTTTAAAAAATTCCGTTTTCGTCAGTAGTCACTTCATCTGAGGTTGCAAGGCAGGCCGTGGCTGATTGGTGTTCGAATTTTGGTTGCGCTTAAAATTATTTATTAATTATTTTTTAACTAACCGAAACGGTTTAATGTACTTAGAGACACTCAAATATTTAGTTCCACCAACCAAGTCTTTGTTTTGGGCAACCAAATAAGAACAACAAATAATTGGGTTTCAATAACTAAATATTTCATTTCCCCTATTAAAATAAACCATTAATTTCGTTGCGCCGAACAAAGTTTGCTTGAATCAACAAAACCTTTTTCTCGGCGCAGTTGCAGAGGAAAATTGTGAGCGAGTGTTTGGTGCATGCAGAAGACGAGATTCACTCTATCACATTTATAGCTTATGGTATATGGCGGGCCGAAACAACGCGCTGAGATCCAGGCTGGCCAACTGCGCTCAATGCGCCGTGACCCAACTCCGCCAGTTCCGCCAAAAGTCATTACCGCGCGAGCAGAGTGGCGGCACTGATATAAATGTTTCACGCTTCCCGGGAGATTGAAGGAAAACAAAGACATGGACGTAATGTGCCGGAATACACCCCCCTTCCTCTCTCTCTCTCTTTTTTATACGCTTCGTCTGAAGTTACCCTTCTCCATAACACGTGCATTGCACGCTTTCAATTAAATAGTTTCTGGCCTTTATAAACATTTGTATTTTATCGGATTTCAGTGGGAGACAACGTGTGTTGTTCTTGGCCAACTGAACGAAAATAGTAGCTAGATGATGAACGTGATTCGTATTTTAATTATTAAAAGGTTGGAAAAATAAAATAATTAGTTTTGCCGTCATAACAGAAAAGTTAGGGTCATTACTGAAAATCATTCATTATAGAAACTTTACATTTCAAAGTTCTGTGAATATTTTTGTACCCGATTGTTAACAGGTGTTCCCTGGTTTGCCGTTAAAAGGTGACAATGAATTAATACAATTTTGTATTATGTTAACTGTTTCATAAATATGCGTCAGTAGTTCAAATAATATGTCCGCAATGAAGGGTAAGACAAGACAATTAGCTAAGTTTATATTGTCTTAGTTTTAAATAAATCCTCCTAAATTTGAACTAGGAATAAATAAATAAAACAATTCAAAATTGCCGGTGACGTGGGCTTTTAAGCTGCGGGAGAGGGGAAGACTGAAGCACAGATAATAAGGAAGGGAAATTACAGATTGATGTGGCGTAGTCGTAACATAAAGGACTAGTATTAGGGAGGACGCGAGTCCGATTACGGTCCGGCCATTCTGATGTCGGTTTTCCGTGGTTTCCCCGAAATCTCTCCAGGTGAAAGCTGGGATGATTCCTTACTGTGCAGCCCATGGCCTAGTCCTTCTGTGCATGTTTACCTGAGCAACTTTCTCCGTCTCTAACGACCTCGCTGTCGACGAGACGTTAAGCCCAACCTATCTACCTAAAAGGAAAATTAATGATGAATGGTTAAAANTAACGACCTCGCTGTCGACGAGACGTTAAGCCCAACCTATCTACCTAAAAGGAAAATTAATGATGAATGGTTAAAATAGTGGCAAGACTAAGGAATGTTGGCAGACCCATCAAACGAAGGTTGGAAGCTTTGGTGTTTGACGTGGAGTTAAGGAGGGGAGGAGCTGGCATGACGTCACAAACTGGAAGCTCAGTCGTCTGCTGGTAGCCATACTGCGGTTGGCAAGAAATACGTGATGGAGAATTGTTGTCGGTGGGCAAAGTTGTGGTAATTACTCAATTAGACTGGTTTCAGAAAAAATTTCAAGTGAGNATGGAGAATTGTTGTCGGTGGGCAAAGTTGTGGTAATTACTCAATTAGACTGGTTTCAGAAAAAATTTCAAGTGAGATGTAAAATTTTAGTGTTTGATACTGACAGTGGCCATCAGTTGTTCTACCTGTGATTGTACAAATAAGTTTGAAAACCGAAATACAGGTGTAACTTTTCACTGGTAAACAGCACATGTTGTGAATTAATTTGAATATATTTGTAACTAGCTACATTATATTCGTAGCGTACACTATATATTTGCGGTTTTCTTTACAGGTTCCGTAAAGATGAAGTAAAGCTCGAATGTTTGATTCCAGCACTTCTGTGGGAAAATTGGCAACCCACTGTACACAGTGGAGCATTTTCTGACCACTTTAGGTGAGACAATCGCGACAGAACTTCTCCGAGTTGTATCATAACAAGAGTTGGAACACTGTGTCCAGAATTTTCATCTTATTTGCTTAAGATAAATACTCAATACAAACGCAACATGTCACGCAGTCATTTGGGGTAACAGTACACCGACAAGAAAGAGTATCTTTGAACAACGCCTGAAAAGTTAATGCAATTTGCTGTGTTGTTTATTAACAAACCTGTTAATCAAGAAATTAAACACCAACGTAAAAGTTTTAAATGAAGATGTAACTCACAGTTGTGACACAGTTTCCTGAAGTGGCACAAAGTGACCCAGATGATTGTATTGTAAATAGCCTAGGGTTAAGGCCATGTCAGAATTAAAGGTAGGCGATCACACATGTTTATTTAAGTTCTACCTAATCTATTTACGCATAGGCAATTATTTTAATTTTAATTTGTTATTCCCCACATTGATACAGTTTGCGACAGCACCCTACGCTCACAAATAGCACTCTCGCACAGATACACCACAAAAAGCAGTGCTACATTTGAAAATAATATGTATATTTTATGGAAATTTTCGTAATATTTTACAGGCAGATTACTTCATTAAAAAATTCTTGTGTCATGTGTTGTGTTGTAAACGATGGTTCTGTTCATTATGTAAACACTCTTTTCAAGTCTATATTAACCAACTTAAAAAAAAAAATTCTCCAGTAAATTGTTAAAAATTTTTGCTTTTCGGAGATACAGAAAAAAAAANATTAACCAACTTAAAAAAAAAAATTCTCCAGTAAATTGTTAAAAATTTTTGCTTTTCGGAGATACAGAAAAAAAAATTCTCGGAACATAGTATGTACCAACATAATCGTGCTGAATATTAATTTATATGGAGGCATTATAATNGAAAAAAAAATTCTCGGAACATAGTATGTACCAACATAATCGTGCTGAATATTAATTTATATGGAGGCATTATAATATTTAAGTACATACTATGAAATGCGATAGTGGGAAGCACGATGAAGATCAGAGAAGTTGTGGGGGTAAAGCATGTGAAATATATGTCAATTGAGTTGCTATAACTGTGTTAAATGCAAGAGGACCTAACTTAACCTAACTTAACGATAGGTTAATCACAGGGGATGGGTGTGCCCAAGTACTACTGCACATAGGAAAAAGTACAGTGAGGACTAACGGGAATAAACAACAGTAATTCAATAGCATCAGAATAAGATGTAATCCTGAGAGTCCTTATTGCTTTTATTCCGACGCGTGAAATCGCCGTCGGTACANAATAGCATCAGAATAAGATGTAATCCTGAGAGTCCTTATTGCTTTTATTCCGACGCGTGAAATCGCCGTCGGTACACCAACCCCATGCAATTCACCTGTTGTGAAAATAGGTTTAGTTCGTGTAGGACTTCAGCTTTTGACATGACTATGTGCAGACAGTATCCAAGATATGCAATTTCCACACTAACTTTCAATATGTCACTGACTACAATTACCACGTTAACATACGACAATGTATAGTCCATTAAGCTGATTAACTGGACATCAGTTAAGTCATTCATCCATAATGGTAGCAGATTGTATTTCTGATTTAATACATATAGGATACATTCGCCTTCTATTGAAACAATTCTTAACTTCACAAATGCTCGTATTTCCACATAATAATTATATTTAACACTTCAATAAGCACAAACGGCAATCCAAAAACACACATGCTCAATTAACTGTAATTGTATTGAAATGGCTGAACCAATCAGCGATTTCCGCCTATAATTTAACGACTTTCAATTGGCTATTCTTAATGTCACTACGTCATAATATGATTAATATACCATGGCGAGACATGTAAACAAAGGCTTTGAATATCTTTTACGATTTTTTGTACTTTTTCCATGGGAAGTATTATAAAACCTAACAGACTTTCAACAAGGCACCTTGTAAAAGCCAAATATATAGTTGTCATAACGCTCAGATGTGTTTCCTTCACAAAAGTAGTGATTATTTACCGTAAAATGTTATAAAAATGTTATTGTTGATACCTGGCCTTCAATATATATTGTTGTACTCTTAGCAAATTTAATTTCAAGGTATTTCTGTTTTCAGAAATTTAATAAGATAGTCAAAGATAATATTGTAANAATAGCATCAGAATAAGATGTAATCCTGAGAGTCCTTATTGCTTTTATTCCGACGCGTGAAATCGCCGTCGGTACAACAACCCCATGCAATTCACCTGTTGTGAAAATAGGTTTAGTTCGTGTAGGACTTCAGCTTTTGACATGACTATGTGCAGATAGTATCCAAGATATGCAATTTCCACACTAACATTCAATATGTCACTGACTACAATTACCACGTTAACATACGACAATGTATAGTCCATTAAGCTGATTAACTGGACATCAGTTAAGTCATTCATCCATAATGGTAGCAGATTGTATTTCTGATTTAATACATATAGGATACATTCGCCTTCTATTGAAACAATTCTTAACTTCACAAATGCTCGTATTTCCACATAATAATTATATTTAACACTTCAATAAGCACAAACGGCAATCCAAAAACACACATGCTCAATTAACTGTAATTGTATTGAAATGGCTGAACCAATCAGCGATTTCCGCCTATAATTTAACGACTTTCAATTGGCTATTCTTAATGTCACTACGTCATAATATGATTAATATACCATGGCGAGACATGTAAACAAAGGCTTTGAATATCTTTTACGATTTTTTGTACTTTTTCCATGGGAAGTATTATAAAACCTAACAGACTTTCAACAAGGCACCTTGCAAAAGCCAAATATATAGTTTTCATAACGCTCAGATGTGTTTCCTTCACAAAAGTAGTGATTATTTACCGTAAAATGTTATAAAAATGTTATTGTTGATACCTGGCCTTCAATATATATTGTTTTACTCTTAGCAAATTTAATTTCAAGGTATTTCTGTTTTCAGAAATTTAATAAGATAGTCAAAGATAATATTGTAANTTACTCTTAGCAAATTTAATTTCAAGGTATTTCTGTTTTCAGAAATTTAATAAGATAGTCAAAGATAATATTGTAAATTAATGAGGTTACGTTATCACATAAATTGAAATTAATGTTAAAATGTTGTTTGTAACTGGCCTTATCATCTGCATGCATACTGTATTTTGATAGCAATAGAATGAGTATGTACCATAAACAGTGACGGTGCGTGAGGCCATGCTCTCGGGCTCTAGCACTGACCATATTTTCATTAATTTGGACGGAATATTTAATTCAATCAATGTTTTAAATATGTAGTATGACTGACTCAATAGTTATCCTTTTTCCTTTAACGATGCAATACTACTTGGCAAGAGCTCAATTTTGTTGCCAGAGATAATTATTTGCAGGTTTCTAGCCTCGCGCGCACCGCCCCAGTGCTCTACTGCGGCTGAGCACGGCTGCCGCACCTCCAGCCAGACTCTCGCGATGGCCGGAACAGCAGAGAAACATGAGAATCCCGCCCTTATCTGCGCCTCCTCCATGCTTCCTCAGCCGCTGTGCGTAGTCAGGAAGCTCAACAGCGCTGCGTGCCCGCTTGGCACGGCCGAAAAACTTTCAAACTAAACTCATGAACTACTGCTCAAAAACCATACAATCAAATATTTTTTGAATTTTACTGGGAAATATCTGATATTTGATAACCTTTTCTTTACTAAAATTACTTTTATTTTTCTGGACGTGCACAGAAAAAAAAGTGACAAGGAAGAATTTTTTTTTTGTTTTTAGATATAGATGGGTGGCATTCATGTGAAATGAAGAGGAAACACTAAAGTTTATAATCATTTTAAAGCATCACCACTCGTGATTTTCTTNGTGGCATTCATGTGAAATGAAGAGGAAACACTAAAGTTTATAATCATTTTAAAGCATCACCACTCGTGATTTTCTTATTATGGTGTATAGAAATTTAGAAATATTTTACTAATATAGGAGAGTGGCAGCTACGAAATTTCTGATTTAGGTTATCTTCCATTACTCTTCTCTAATATTGTATCTGCATACAGTTAAAATAATGTTACTAATTTTTAGTTAAATGTTTACACAGCAGCATACATTAATATTAAACCCAAGAATCACAAGTAAGTCAGAGTAAGCATATTTCGCCACGGCAATTTACAAGATACTTTCGATTTAAAATCACACTTGCCTCACCCAATCAAATTCACAATCCACACTGTAGAAACTTAGGGTAAGTAATAGTTTGCTATAATTGTTGTCAGTTTACAAAAATTCGTTCTATATATGCATTTATATCTAATTAATTCATGAGTATATAAACTGTAGTTGACAGAGACGTTTTTTTTTTTTTAGATTTTTAAACATTTTAAACCTTCGCATCTGTCCATATTGCTACAGCCGAACATGAAGCCTACAGTTCAGAGTGGTAGGAACAAGTACACCTTAAGACTTCATATAAGCAATGTTGCCCAAAATTTCCCTTACTTCCAACTGCAATCAAGGGGATAAGGGCAAGTAGACCTTAATCCATGTTACAAGCATATTTGGTTAGCAATTCTAAACCTTTGAAATTCGGAAACATGTTACAATCGTCCACGCAGGTAAAGAAAATAGGGGTCAGCAGTGAGGGGTCAGTATTGAGGGGACAGCACTGTGTAATACACTATGACGTGTACGACTAACATCACCAGTCCAACACATGGGTCGGTGGCCCGAGTGATCGTTAGCCTGAGTAAAACTTAACAATGAGTCATATTTTGAAAAATAAAGTGGTATTACAATTTTACCGATAACAAGACATACTCAATCGCATGTTACACTGAAACATGTATGCGTTATTATAAATGAACACCATCAGTCTAGCGCAAGGGTCGAGGAAACCAAGTGTAAAATATATGAAACCGGTTCTCTACAAGAAAAATCAGTCACGTAACAAATAATAAAGGACTGGCATATATGCAAGTAGATCACGAGCATTTTGTCATATCGAGTCACAATATATAAATATCAGACCTTGACTTCGCCTTCGACGAAGCTAAATACGCTGGCATGCCTCTGTCTTCAGCCAACAATGTCTCATGTTTTTTTCTGAGGTGTTAAAATTNGACGAAGCTAAATACGCTGGCATGCCTCTGTCTTCAGCCAACAATGTCTCATGTTTTTTTCTGAGGTGTTAAAATTTAAAAAAAAAATTACGATTCTTTTTTGGTTTTCAGTGGTAGATTTTGTTCGAGATGGTGGTCAAAGAACAAGGTCANAAAAAAAAAAATTACGATTCTTTTTTGGTTTTCAGTGGTAGATTTTGTTCGAGATGGTGGTCAAAGAACAAGGTCAAGGTCACATGACATCCAAGGTGAGGTCAAAACCATCGTTGCTTGTTGTCATGGTTCCTGCTGTTGTGAGTTTTATGGATTTTCTCAGAGTGTTCCCATAATTGTTTTATAAAGAGAATATAGGTTTTCCCCCTTCATCCCTAGCGTAGATGTCATCCGAAATAATGGCCAAAGGTCAAGGTAATAAGACAACATGGTTCCTGCTATTGCGTGCGGGGGCAAATGGGTTTTCTCCAAGTGTTCGAATGTTTATTCTTCATCCTTAAAAATAGCGGCAGTGTGCGCTCTCGCACTTGTTGATCTCCTACTGGCAGTAGGGGCAGTATAGCAATTCTGGCACTGGCAGCGGTGGCTGTTGCCAATGTCCTCACATGTACCATTGTTGCTCATTGCGAGCGAGAGCAAATGGATTTTCTCAGAGTTTTCTCATGTTTTTCTTCATCCTTAAAATACGTATGTGTATATAGTATTCAAAACGAAATAACTTTTTTCCTGGCCTTGTGTAACTGAATTACTCTCGTAAAGGGAAGTGCATGAGTTACTAGGCTGGTCTGCCACCCTGGAGCCTGACTCGACTCTCGACTAGTGTATGTACCATCCCTTCGACTTGATGAGACCTGCGCGGTGCCTACACCGTCGTCGGTCGACCACCTGGCTGCCTATTAAATTCTCTAGATGTTAGTTGATCACACAAAGTTGGAAAGGATGGGTGCATTCCTCCACTAGGGGTGCGGGTTGTGAGTGTTGGCTGTAATCAGAATTTGATGGTTTCATTCCGATCGGTTCGTAAGGAAATAGTTTGCTAGTCTGTTGTACTGACCAGGGCAGCCTGGTTTTATCTAGCATCATCTAAAGCATCGTACAGCACCGGACGCTTGTGAAATATGTGCTGGTTGGTAAGTGCTTGTAACTAGTTTCCTTTACATTACATTATTTATGTATGTTTGCATCGGTATGTAGCAGTGTCAACCTTATCGCTTCCCGTGCTTCTCGACTCTGTCATAGTATTTTATTTTAGTCTAATGTGACGTACCATGCGCGATGCTTGTACATTATGTGTTGGTTGGTAGTGGAATTCATGTGCCTCTGTACTGTAGCGTAGTGCACATAGGGAAATTCGTTTGCTATTTTGCTGTACTAACCAAGGCTACCACGTCAGTTTTCAGATCATGNGCGTAGTGCACATAGGGAAATTCGTTTGCTATTTTGCTGTACTAACCAAGGCTACCACGTCAGTTTTCAGATCATGTGGTCTTTTCTAGCAACGATTAAAACGATGCACAGTGTTCGTCGCTTGTGCAATATGTGTTGGTTGGTAGGTGTTTATAATTATTTTCTTTGCATGTTTTTATATGTGATCATCAATATGTAGCAGTTACACCGTCTCTTGGATCACCACTGGTTTAAATGCATGATGTTTAGTGGTAAGTAAAGGAACACAGCCTTTNGCGTAGTGCACATAGGGAAATTCGTTTGCTATTTTGCTGTACTAACCAAGGCTACCACGTCAGTTTTCAGATCATGGTCTTTTCTAGCAACGATTAAAACGATGCACAGTGTTCGTCGCTTGTGCAATATGTGTTGGTTGGTAGGTGTTTATAATTATTTTCTTTGCATGTTTTTATATGTGATCATCAATATGTAACAGTTACACCGTCTCTTGGATCACCACTGGTTTAAATGCATGATGTTTAGTGGTAAGTAAAGGAACACAGCCTTTNACAGTTACACCGTCTCTTGGATCACCACTGGTTTAAATGCATGATGTTTAGTGGTAAGTAAAGGAACACAGCCTTTACAAGTCCAGTAATGCATCTTCAAATTATGACTGCTGGTAAATAGTTCACTGCACTTGTCATATTGTAAATTTTTTTTTTGAGCCAGTAAATAAGTTTGGGTATATATTAGTTACAGTTTGCGTACCATCAAAGTGTTTTGTGCATAGGAAGGTTAAATTAGCTCAAGCGAAGTCACCCCACAAACGCGGTATAGGATTTTTTAATGAGTAGGCTAGAGGAAAGTGGTGATGAACTCAATTTCTCATGTGTATGTATTGAAAAATCTAAATGCAAAATCAAAATTACCAAATTATTTAGATGCTTGTTGCATTGTAAAATGTACTTGTATATCAGTCGTAAGTTGGCGCTCATACCGTCAACTTCTGTTCGTCAAACAGTGAGAGAAAATGGCATATTTTCATCACAGAAACCCGTACGTTACCATTACTCCGGGTAAATAGACTGTTGAGTATGCGTATTGGAGCAATGGTTTGCTTAGGCAGTTTTCTGAAAGTTGCGACTTCATTTTTCATTTCCGAATTACGCATTTTTCATTATCGAATGAAAAGTCGCATGAGTTAATTCAATGTTCCGACATAAACAAATTTCGTGTACATTACATTACACCGAATACCTCACTACCTGCAAGTGTTGACGAAGTCTATTCTCATCTATTGGAAATATACCCATACCGGGTTCAAAATATTGAGTTGCATGCTCCAGAATTCAGTAAAGCCATTTGTACGCAAACTTATAATGAAAATCATAAACTGACTCGAAGGAAACTTAAACATTGAGAGACGTTAACGTCCCAGGAACAAGATATTAACGGGATTGTAAACCAGTGTATTAAAACAATTGTTACTAAAATTGTAAACAGTCGGTAAGCTTTTGAGTGTATAAACATAGTAGTAAAGTGTATATTGTCTGTCATAAGTCTAATGTCAAACTGTAACAGATACACGCATTGTTTACGTCTTTTATATAACATAATAACTACTCCGAAACCTTATTGGGTTTTTATGATTTAACATCTCCTTCCCCATGTATGCTAATGAAAAGTGTGATGTTAACACATATATAATTAGTAACTTGATGTTATATTTGCAAAATTAAACAGTTCGTAACCCGACGTTATGTTTCACACGTATTGTTAACATACGTAACTAGTAACGTATTGATACATTCCAAATTGAATGGAAGCTAAACTTATCATAAAGTAACTGGATGCTACATTCCATACGTGTGAGAAAGAATTGTACGACCTAACCTTCTTANAGCTAAACTTATCATAAAGTAACTGGATGCTACATTCCATACGTGTGAGAAAGAATTGTACGACCTAACCTTCTTATCTGGAAATACACCTTCTCTCTCCATAACGGACACCTATCCTTGGGCGATGACCTACATTTCTCCCCAAAAGACACCTGCGTGACGAACTTCTTGCGTGAACAAAAAATTAAGTTTTTTTATAGTCCCACGGATTTTCTAAAACGGTGGCGCTACCTGACCTCCTTCTCTCGCGTTTTTTTCTAAACTGTGGGGCGGTTTTTTTTGTCTCAACGGCGGTGGTAAAGTGAATACGTAATTTTTTTTCTAAACCCCGCACGCCGTCGCTTGCATCCCCTCCTCCCGAGTTAGTTTTTGTAACCCTCACTCGCTGCGTAATTTTTTCTAACCTACACCGCACGCACATCTGAAGAGGACCACAACGCCTTTAAGTTAAAACGCGTTTACTTTAGTCCTTGCTAGAGGGGGAGGAGGTAGGGTGAAACACAGATCTCTCTCTCCCAGTCGTTCGTCACCTCTCGAAGCGAGAACATCCCTCCGCGTTACTTATACTACACATTCACTGGTCGCTATAGGTTGGTTTCTGGCGGGGTGTCGTGCGACTAAGAAGGGTCTATCTAGCTAAGTACTGTGTTGACATCACTCTGTCACTTTTATGGTTCCGAAGGGTTCTGCGTTGTGGATTAACCACTTTAAAATCTAAATAATATTTTTTTATTTGCTGCTTTTAAAATGTAAGTATTTTTTTTTTTAATTATGTTAACTACTATTTAAATGTAAGTATAGTCCATTCACCTGGGGGGGGGGGGCGCATCGGTAGCGTAGTTGGCAGAGTGTTAGGGTAAATTTGGAGCGTCTCTGGTAGGGCTTCGAGTCCTCTTCAGGGCAAATGTTCAGATACTGTAGTTGGGGAAACGCACAGTGTTTATAACAGGGTGGGTTAACATATATTCTTAAGTAATAGGTACACATATTTAGTGTTTTATTTGCCTTTTTTTTCCAGGTATGTTTATAATTTTATATTTAACTGTAATTTTTGTTTCCTTTTTATGTTTCAGATCGGCTGCTTCCAGGTGGGTTTAGAGGCGACATTTGGTGAGTAGGAAATTTGCGATGGAAGGCCCTTCGGTTAAACGTCCTCGCTTTAGCAGTGAATCAGAGAGTCATTGAAGCTCTGATTCTTCGGTCGATGTGGGTTTGCCTCGGGATTTAACGAATGCGTCATTGGATAGCGAGTTCAGCAGAAGACTTGCGGATGCTCGAATACATAACGACTGGGTTGATACAGACGCGGGTATTACACTTTTCTTCACTCACAAGACGAAAGGCATCCTTTCTTGCCATTAGTGAAACAGTGCACTAACATTTCAAAATTTATGTCTCCATGGCAGTTAAGTTTTTCAAAAACACAGTGGCAGAGGAAATGGTCATGGAGATGTTTCATTTGAGCACTAAAGCCACACCCGTCCTCCATTCATCCGATGTTGGCGACATCTATGATGATCACATCGTCCCTCAACTCACTACGAACATTAGTGAGTTTTGTGGTAGAGGCAGCGGCTAGGGGATGAAGCTGATACTACAAATGGATGTACACATTTCACAGTACAGACCATTCACCGTAGGTGCTCCTCACACAAAGCTACCTACCTAATTTCATTGCCAGTAGGTTGGCTTGCGGTAACGTTGACTGCGCAACAGATGAACGTTTCCTCCACGCAGGTTTGTTTCCTTCCAGAAACAATGCCGAGAAATCCTACTCATACCCAGAACCTCATCGAGTTCTGATTACGAGAGGATTGTTGACTCCCGTCGTGTTACACGAAATCAAAAATTTCGAGGAGCTCAATAATGTTTTCGTCAATCCCTATTCAGTGGTAGACAAGGACGGGAATATTGTTGACGAGACATTTGATAATGCTAGGGAAGGGCGTATCGTACCCATTCTCATTTCTCCTGTGCGATGTGAGCGCCATGTGAATATGTTGGTTATTCGTGCTAGTGGTAATACCGCTCATTTGCATTTTGTTTTGATTAAGGATTTGTCACGTTTGGTTCACAGTCAGTTGACTAAGAGGCACAAGAAAATTTTTGTTTGCGAGCACTGCCTTCAATATTTTTCAAGTGAAGAGAAACTCGCAAAACATAGTGATTTATGCCGACAACGCGATGCTATTCGGTGTACTTTCCCAACTGAGGAAGATAAGTACATTTAGTTCAGTAATTTTGCCAAACAGCAAAGAATGGGTTTTATTGCGTACTGCGATACTGAAGCTTATTTGAAACCCATGTCCACGTGCTTACCCCGAACTGATGTCAGTGAGACAACAACCATCAGTAAACATGTTCCATATGCTTGTGGCATTTTGCTCGTGTGTGCTTACGATCCCACTTTAACACAGTACCACGAGTTTGTGGGTGAAGATTGTGTTTATAAGATGGTTGGCAAATTAGTTGAGTTTACAAAGTGGGTTGCAGATGTATACAACATAACGGTTACAATGAAGCCGTTGGCAATAGCTGACAGCGCTAGACTTATGGCTCAGACAAGTTGTCATATTTGCAATAAGCCGCTCGGAAAAGTCTTTGTGATCGGCCATGATCATTTGACGGGCGCAATCAGAGGCCACGCACATAATTAATGTAATTTACTGTTCAGACTGAAAAATAATCAACTTGTCACTGTATTTCATAATACGCAGAATTATGATGCCCACTTTTTAATGAAACCATTAGCTCCTCGACACATCACACAGCCCAATGGAAGCGTAGAAATCGATAATCCGGGCGATATTAAAGTGATTGGAAGCACCTTGGAAAATTATAAATGCATCACAAAACACATTCCCCATGGGATAAACTCGCAGGGAGGTGCGCGAGTTGTGTTTTTACGTTTCATTGACACATTCGATTTCATGAACGCGTCACTGGAAACATTGGCAGATAATTTGTCTTCTGCAAAGATGCCGGTCGCAGTTTCCGGACAACACCCAATTTGAATTGACGCAAAGAAAGGGAGTATTTCGGCATGACTTTGTTAAGTGTATTAACAGTCTGAACTATACCTCACTCTCACCAAAGGACGCATTTAATAATATATTGAAAGGCGAGGACATAAATGGTGAGGAATACACTCATGCTCAATCCGCATGGAATGCGTTCAACTGTCAAAATGTAATTGAGTACGCAATGCAGTTTTTACGTGTAGACACGTGTTTGTTAGCAGACATTTTTGAGAACTTCAGAACAGCATTTTTGGCGGAATACGGTCGGTCTGGACCCCGAAATGTACGTCACAGCTCCTTCATTTTCTTGGAACGCTCTTTTTTTTTAAAAAAACGGGTGTGCGGCTCGAGCTGTTAACGGACGTGGATAAGTATCTCTTTGTAGAGCGCGGGATCAGGGGTGGTATTACCCAGGTTTTCAGAAGGCACGCGTGGGCGAATACTATTTACACGGGTGATAAGTAAGACCACAGTGTGGCAGAGAAATGTATTTGTAACTTCGATTTAAATGTTTTGTACAACCACACGATGAAATGTAAGTTACCTGTTGGTAGTTTCGAGTGGGTTCAGGCAGACGAATTTTCAAAGTGGGATTTTGCCAACATAGATAATGCCGGGGATACAATTTTTTTTCTCGCGGAAGTTGATCTGTCTTTTCCGTTTGAATGCCACGATGCCCTAGCTGATCTGCCTTTTGCTCCAGTCAGTGCCACACCACTCAATGGCAGGACGGATAAATTTATTTTGGCACTTGCGCCACGGAAGAATTATGTTCTACACGGGGAAACACTGAAGAACTACTTCTGTATGGAGTCAAATTCAACGCTGTTCACCGCGTTCTGCGCTTTGAGCAAAAGGCGTGGATGGCTCCGTACATTACTTTCAATATTGAAAAACGTGTTCAGGCAGCAAGCGCATTTGAGAAATAGTTTTTTAAATTGACGAATAATTACGTATAGGGAAAGACGTTGCAAAATATCTGCCGGAAAAGGGACATTGGTCGTATCGAGCTATGTTAATATATATGGGAAGTAGAATTGATTGGGTGTCCAACATTCAAGGCAACGCAGATACTCCATGAGAATTTGGTCTTAATTGAAACCAACAAGGTATCTGTTTCATTTAAAAGGACTTGGTATACCGGTGTTGCTGCTCTCGATTTGTCAAAACTGTTTTTATGCGACTTTCATTACAATTATATGCACAATAAATTTCCTCAGCCAGCTTTGCACCTGCTCTACTGCGATACCGATTCACTGTTATATCAAGCATACTGTCACGATGTCTACGACGCTATTTCCCCTGATTTGTCTACACGGTTTGACACTTCCAATGATGAGTAAAATAATCCGCGAAAGTTACCCTTAGTGAACAAAGGCGTTACAGGAGTTATGAAGGATGAATGTGCTGGTCGCATCATCACACACTATGTGGGCTTACCTCCTAAACTTTACACGTATACTGTTATGAATGGCCAGTGTGTGCGTAAAGCTAAGGGCGTGGAAGCTAACGTGTTGCAGTCACTCCTGTAGGAGGATTATTTAGATTGCCTGATGCAAAATTCACGGGCTATGGTGACCCAATACCATTTCCGTTCGCGTGCCCACGGTATCTTCACAGAACGTGTTACCAAGGTTGCCTCGTCAAACGACAAGTGCTACATCGAGTCTGATAACGTATCTTCTTTACCTTGGGGTCGTTACAAAATTCCGTCGTAAGTTAACCTGCTCAGTAATGTCGTCTCCTGCCATCCATCAAGTACAGTCTGCCAACCACAGCATCAGCTAAACGCCTGTCTACTACTCCACACCATCTGTTCGCGCAAGACGCGGGGTCGGGTCCGCAGAGCCAGCTAAACGCCGTCTCCCAGCTCCAAAAGAAACTTCATGAGCGAGTACGTCACGGTGCGAGTCCAGTTTGCTGGCTCGCCACATGTCTGGCTGCGCGGGGAGAGTCACCTCGTCGCCTGTCGTCCACTCTACTTGCAACGTACGTCCATCGTAGTGTTATTGCAGCGCACCTTGTGTTAAGCCGTTAAAATACGTTTTTGGTGTGAATTACAAGGAATATTTTTTTTTGTGTAACATGGAAGTATTGCAGCGAAAGGAAAAGGAAAACAAACTGTGTGAGAAGGAAGTGTTAGCGGGATTTTTGTGTACATAGTGTGAATATAGTGTGTGAGGGAGTTATAGGAAATACTAGCGAACCGGCCCGGCTTCGCCCGGGTTCAATTGAGTTTTACAGTGATACACTAATAAATAAATTGGGAAAAGACAATTCATTTATGTGAAAACAGAATTGTAAAATTATAATATGTTGGCCTAGGTTTTTAACTGATTACGGCAACCCAAAAGAAGGAAATATTTTTTACCCGATAGCCAAGAAGTAGGGATTGTTTTTGGAGTGTATCTGTGCAACTATCGCGTAGTTACCACATTTCCGCTTTTCAGCGTCGATGTATAAACATCAAAACGTGAGTTTCATCAAGTTGTAGCTTTAGAAATAAGTGTACCTAGGTACTACTTTTTGCGCTTGGCTGAGGTATATTAATAGATCACCAAAGTTAAGCAACGTTCCCAGGGGCACATATTTGGATGCGTGACCGTTTAGTGGCATAACATCTAAGCGCTTCCGGGCTTCGGGGGGCACGTTAAATATTCTGTCCCGGTTGTTGTCGATTGATAGCAGTCGTTAAGCCATTTCAGTGGTCCTTGGGCGGCCTGATAAACTCTGACACTAGTGGAAAAAAATATTTCGGTCACGTTCCCAGCCGTTGCAGAATTAAGTTTCGTTGTTATTCCACAATAACCGCACCATTTTCTGGGATAAAAAATATCCTATGTCCTATTCCACGACCTAACACACAGACTTCCGCATTTATAATATTAGTATAATTTATTAAAACTATTTATAATTGTTATTATTTACTCTTATTTCAAAGTGTATATTTGGGGATAAACGTTTGTTGCAACAGGGTGGGTACACGTAGATTTTTAAACGGTTACGCAAGAAAAGCTTAGCTGTCATATACACATATTGGTATTAAGGAATGGTAATGGACATAGGTAATGGAGATGGTGAAAATAAAGGGAAGTATTCTTTAACACGACGGTACGCGTAGTTCGTTAAAAAGTTACGCGATAAAGCGTAGCTAGCATATACACATTACAGGGAACAAAAAGAGTTATGGAAATATTAAAAATACAAATTTGTTTTTATCGGTGATCATTAAAAAAAATATATAGTTTACCGTTTATGTGAGGAAGTTATGGTTAATTCAGTGTTGGTAGATATTTACTTTTACAAGTAACATCAACATTAATTCTAAATTATATGTTTGACACAAACATATGTGAGGCACCGTAGCATAGGAGTGGTCTGTTACTTTCGGGTAGGGATACGGAACATCCACTTTCTGAGCGGGCGCCCAACCACTCACTGTCTACTTGCAGCGGCGTGGTGATCCTTCTTGGGGAAGAGCGGGCGAGCTAATGAGACACAGTGCTCCATGCGGCGAGGAAGAGAGTTACTCCCAGTACGAGCCCAGAGGTTCAGGCACTCGGAGCCGGAGGCGGTCGGGCTACCTGCAGGCATTGCCCGGCTCCCTTACCTATATTACACAATCCAAGATGGCGGAAGTATATTTCAAACATATTAGCGATTCACAGGTCAGTTGCGTTTCAGCAGTGGTCGGGGTAGGACGTGTAGTTAGTGTGTTATTACTCTCGGTACGTGTACTTAGTTTCAGTACATTATTCTCGGTGCGTGTACTTAGTCTCGGTACATGTAATTACTCTCGATACATGTACTTATTCATTACGCAATTACTCATCACGTAATTACTCATTACGCAACTACTCATTACACAATTACATATAATTACCTTCGACGGAACTCGAACCGAGGAACGCCTCACCAACCTCGTTAGTTGTGTTTTGGCAGCCGGTGGGTGAACATGT
Organism: Clitarchus hookeri; assembly: GCA_002778355.1. Lineage (NCBI taxonomy): Eukaryota > Metazoa > Arthropoda > Insecta > Phasmatodea > Phasmatidae > Clitarchus > Clitarchus hookeri. The sequence continues at coordinate 153,267 of NQII01004782.1, read as the reverse complement.
GTAATTAGTGTTAATTACTCTCTCGGTACATGTAATTAGTCTCGGTACTGGTATTTACTCTCGGTACTTGTACTTACTCTTGGTACATGTACTTAATATTGGTTCTCGTAATTGTTTCTTACGTAATTACGTCTAATTACACCTAATCACCCTCTACGGGTCTCGAATCAAGGACTGACTGATTCCTCAGACCTACACGCTTCTCACCCCCCCCCCCTAACGTACAGACTTCCTCGAAAAATTTCTGAGTCCCCCAAATGTCACTTGGGCTCTTTGTCCACCAAAATGGTACCACCACAAGTAACGGCCAATCACAGCACAACTCAGAAGGGGCGGGCGAACCCGTCAGCCAACCACAACACACCTCCCAGTGGGTTAGGAGGGAGGGGGATGATCTGTTTGCCAGGTTAAAGAGTGCCGGCAATTAGTATCCCTCTCTCCGACACCCGTTTACAGGTTTTTCAAATTGCATTTAAGTCACTAATGACTCGCTAGCATGCTCAAACGGCCTCGCTCTCACTACTGGTATATATGTGGGCGTGGAGCCTTTACCAGTGTAAACCTCGCCTTTATACCTTAAAATAGTCTTGACTTCACAGTACACGAGAATTTTAATTCCATATTTATCGGGCTTCGAGGGTATGTACATTTGAAAGAGGAAGTGCCCTCGAAAACCTACCAGCTGCTCATAAATTATTGTATACTCAGATGGTGAGTGAATTTCTTGCAACGGTTTGATCGACTTCTCGAAAACAACACCAAGAGGAACCAAACAATCGTCACTTCGTCGTCCTCCCGTGTTCCCTTATCATCAAACCCAAGGCAGTTTTTCAGAAATACGAAGTGAGCCTCACTCATAATGGCATGGAAAATTGCAGTGTCTCTATCTTTGTCGACTAGTTCTTTTGTTCTAACACAGTTAATTTTCACGATTCCTGCATAACAATACAATCATCAAACGGTACGAATTTCTATAATATTTGTGTTCAATGTAAGGGATGGTCGAATAACTGGTTGTGGGAAATGATGTTAATATTGAATCAACCCTCATGTTTAGGCTCAAGCCTTGTAGTTCAATAATGTTAGAATGAAACACTATGGAAGAATGTGAGCGAATAATTAACAAGTATCAAACTGATACTTGTCATTTATAAAGGTATCAATTCCACTACACTAAGCGAATCTACTTTAGAATTGACAAAATTCTATGTACTAAATGCTCTACTGTTAAGTTTAACACCAAACTAGCCTAGAAGCGCTCTATCCCAATAGCATAAGGTACATTTACTATAGTTTGTTCACTGTTTGTTCACACTTTAAACCAAACCTTTGAAAATTCACTCCTTGTATGATGTGTTTGGTTGTCTCCTAAATATGTCACGTATTACAAGCATTTTATACTTGTGTTATCCTAAAACTACCTTATTTTTAGTTAAATTGAACTTACATTCCATATTTTTTCTCCGGGATCTCCCGTTTCCTACATCCTTGCATTCCGGCACTGTTCCATTTTCACCTTATTTCACCTTAATCGACTCTCAAGACCTCGTTGTTAAGAGCCGCCCAACTTGCACATGTTTAAAAATGTGATCCCGTTGGCCAGGCCTGATTTTATTAATATTATTCAATGTAACCTATAGGTCGGTCAGTGGCATACTTACACTTCTGAGGTCTGATTTCTCTGTTGGTGTATTCTGTATCATATTAAACATCTTCTGGATAACACATAAACCATGCTTACATTCCAGTACTTAATTTCTTAGCTTCTCCTTTGTTTCCAGGCAGGTGTATGACCATATTTCTATTTCGGGGTGCGGCTACTGAATCCTTTTCACATCATCACTTAAAACTGTTTCTCCCTCGTAATCTGGTTGACACTTTTTTCAGTCATCACCCTTACAGGTTGATCTGATATCTAGCCGCGTTTTATTCACCTTCGTCACTACCCACATAATCTGTGGTGGCTAAAGCAGATGCTGTGATTACAATATCTTGACTAGATGTTCCGTGGAGATCATAACTCGTACTAGTTGAAACAGAATATGCAATTTTTGCAATACTGCAACGCGCAGGATTCGATGTCCCGTTTACACATGATTTTTGTTTATCCTCGAAATTTCAGAAATCTGAGATTACATCTTCTTAATCTTTATTATACTCGACATTTCGGAAATATGAGACTATAATATCTTCTTCCTCATCATCGATTCCATTATCAGATTCTTAATCAGAATGAAACAAAATATTGTGTGCTTCTTCAATGTCCCTTTCTAAATCAAATAACTGTGAGGCCGCGGTGGTGTAGTGGTCAGACCACTCGCCTCACACCAAGGCGAACCCGGTGGGGTCGCTCCCGGATTTTTGCATGGGGGAATCATGCCGGACGATGCCGCTGGTTGGCGGGTTTTCTCGGGGATCTCCCGTTTCCCCACCCTTTCATTCCGACATTGCTCCATACTCACCTCGCTTCATCCTCATCGACTTTTAAGACCTCGATGATCAGAGGCACCCAAATCTCTTGACTCACTCAAATAATTGTTTCCTTTTTATAACTGTATTCATATTTGAAAGAAAAATCGAGAATGAATAAAGACATTCCCTTGGATACCACAATTAAGTTCAAACGAAAGAAAACAAACATTATACTGCCTTAAAGTATCGCAACGGAAGAATATGAATAAGTGCCGCTGTTCCTAACCGGGGTACATGTGAATAATTTTCACTGTTACTACCCTGGGTTACTGGTGAACCCCAAAGGTCTTCTACAGGTAACAACGAAACATGTACGAACAAAACAAGTGACTTACTCGAACTGACGACTAGAGGTAGGAAACTAATATAATCAACAGTCGCCCACCACCATTAGCGGGAAACTGCAGAAACATATAGGTTACGTTCTCTGGGGTACACCAGACGCCGGGTATAATTACAGAACTCTATAGAGGGTTAACATCGCTGCTCGCTAGTGAGTGGTCGCAATGAATACACTTTCCCCATTCCTGCTGCGTGCACTGAGTTGTGTACAGTTCTGGGAAAACACAGGCCTAACCACAGCACTCAACACATAACTAGAAGCCCCTAGCTAATTTGACTTTGGACCACGAGGCTCCGCCTCTCTGTAAAAAATCATCAGTAAGCTTCCTGAATTATGATGCAAGTTTTTAACCTACACGGAGTATGGAACATTTTCCGGATGCCTTTATCAGGCTGCAAATACTATACAATGTTTAAAAAAAGAAACAACGGAAACCCACAGTATACAATACAGGGCAAAGAATTCAGCGTTCTACGAAGAGGGAACCCATGTACGGAATGAATCAGATGGCGCAGAGTTTAACGTTCGGAGTCTCATCCTGAAAGGCCTGGATTCGATTCCCGGCACTGCCATCCTGATTTCAGATTTACATATTTTCCAGGCGAAAGATAGGATGATGCCGTACCACAGGAATTGGTCGAGAACTCCCCCATTCCTGCTTCTCTGAGCGACTTGCTCCGTCTCTAATGACCTCACGTGGGGCCGCGGCAGTGTAGTGGTTAGACTACTCGCCTGTCACCTAGGCGAATCGGGTTCGATTCCCGGCGGGGTCGCTCCGGATTTTCGCAATTGGGAATCACGCTGGACGATGCCGCTGGTCAGCGGGTTTTCTCGGGATCTCCCGTTTCCCCCGCCCATGCATTCCGACGCTGCTTCATAACTCACCTCGCTCCACCTTCATCGTCTCTCAAGACCTGGATGTTAAGTGCCGCCCAAATCTCTTCACTCACTCACTTTAATAACCTCGCTGTCGACGCGACAACGAGCTCTACCTACCTACCCGTGTCCGGAAATGCGTGGTTTGTCCGCTGCAGGCCGTCAAACTACCACAGTACATCGGTCATGAAACTTGCGGTCAGCTACAAATTTAATCGGCAGGACACCTCCAGCAACCCAACATGAGCATAACGTCATGGATTTCAAAATGAGTTCAAATTCTCCACCTCCTACTTCATTACATGCCTGAGAAGTTTAAAAAACGTTTTTTAGAGCACGGTTTTGTAGTAAGCCTGTATTTTACTGATGTGCTAAGATGGACCAGGTAGGTTGTATTCTACAGGATCCCAGGTACTCTGGATAAAGACGTAACTACGATTGAACTCAATAATATCTAGCAAAATACAAGATAGACAAGTGTTGATAAGACCGTGTCCATAGGATGGCTTCCAGTTCATGATAAACTGACATGGCAGTAAGGACACAGTCATGAAATCCGCGAGGAAGTTTTGTACATATATGTAAATATGCATATATATATATACAAACAATAATAAAATCAACTGAATTAAGAATATTTTAGGGGTCAAACACGTAAGGTTATTGCAAATGTCTTATTTTGTTTTACGAAATAAGTTTGCCTTCTATTGTTGAAATGCCAACCACGTTTCCTCATTATTAAAATATGCCAGGATAAAAGAACGCCAGAATTTTGAACATGCAAATTTTTAGTATGAAATGTATGTTGTCGAGTGTATAATTATTTTAAAACACAAACTAAGTACATGCGCGAATAATAATAATAATAATAAAAAAAAGAAAAGTGATTATGACCTATCAAAACACGTGGTGAAAGTGAAATGAAATTTCGTAGGAATTATGGTGCTTTGCAAGTACTCTCCGATGTTACTATATAAAGTTATCTTACAGTTTTTGAAAGTGATTGATCGTAATTCACTCAAGATCTGTTCTAGAGTTTTGTAGCACTCTGTAACGTCAAAGGCAGATTCATAGCTGATTGGCAAGTTCGTAACGAGAAAAACGATGGAGTAAGGAATATTCACTCTTCAGTGTGCATAATTGTAATGTATAAGGCGTTTTATAAAAATTTGTTACCATTAACTTTTATTGCGAAGAAAAAATTTCATGGTAAGTAAATAAAAACTAAAAGTTAGCAATGAATAGACAAAATATGCAAATTTCACGATATCACTTGAAGAAAGAATATACTTGTATTTGTTTTGTTACTGGAATACTGGTTACAGTTTGATACGCCAGTGATGGCTTTGGATCAATAGAATACACGTAACGGCAGGATGGCCCAACCAAGTCCAACAAGGTAGAAAAGGAAACTGAGTCCTCACAGTGCCACAGACCAATAAATAAATGGTACTCCGACTCGATTGTATAAATGACGGCGAAAACTGGCGTGCTGCCGAAAGATAACGTGAAATTTGCAGGTCCTGAGCAATGAAGTGTACCAAAACCAGCCATCTCTACAATTACACAACTGTCCAGCAAAGTAACACCTTACACTTCGGCGGTACACAATGACCGTGAGCGCTAAGGCGTAGAGCCCATTTCATATAATAGGTGGGCCTAAGTAAAGAGACGTGAAATGAAACAGCGGTTATTCTTATGTAGGCATACACATTTGCTGACTGGTCGCGGGAGACTATGGAAGTTGATCTTTTGTCTGATTGGCTATTGCGTGCTGCGAAATCTTCCCTGTTGGCTAGGTTGCCACCTGTCAAGTAAGTTACGAATAAACACCGATTGAAGAAAACATTGTTGCCCCGTGTTGGTGGCCAGTGACGTCATTTTGCTGCCGTGTGCAGCTGTATTTCGTGGTATAAGGGGCCGTTTCACCGATGTATTCATAAGTATTCACCGGCGTGCCTGGAGCATAGTCTACACTATAATTTGAAATTGCTCAATGCAGAATCAGTAGAAAAAGAAAATTACTAATATATATTTTCAGTTGAAAGAAATCCAATAATTCAAACAGTATAAAATCAGTTCGTTTTAGTTGATTAAAACATAAGCACCAGGATTTAAAAATAGGTGCGTTACGGTGTGAAATAAAATTAGTACAATTATTTTGTCACCAAAAAAATTATAACCTATGCAAAAAAATGAAGGGTGTCTTTAGGCTTAAACCTCCTCCCAAAATGCAACAGATGCTCCGGTCATTATCGGCTGTCGTCTTATAAACTCCGTTTCTTTGCCTCTTAAACAAGTGCTCTCGTATTTTGCACAGTAAACAAAAACCTACAATGGAAAATGGCTATAAGTTTCGCAGTGTGATAGTACTTCGTGCTGTCGAAAGATACACATACTCGGGCACGTACATGTCTTTGAAAGCTTTGAAAGACAATATACCTTAAGTTTAGTTCAGATTCTGTATTTTAAAATGCAAATATGGTGGTTTTAAGTTAACGAGGTTGTCACTGTTTTCTCGTATCCGCCATTTTACAACGAAACGAAATTTTACAGAATGAAATAGTAGTAGAATGATTATGGGGAGGTGGCGCAAGGGCATGGGGGATCGGAGCGTCGGAGCTGTAAATGCTGTCATTTCGGTCCCCCAGCGGCCATATTGTCTGCCATAATAGATGCAGGTGTCCTTGACCTTGACCTTTGACCTTAATCCCGGTGACATTTGACCTTGAACACCCAAAAGTAAAAAAAAAAAAAATCCACACATTTCCATAAAGTAGAAAAAAAATTTATATTACCAATATTAAAGTATTGTTAAAATTTGTTTAAACCTTATTAAAAAAATTGTTAAAACAATCTATTTAAAAACTTAAATTTCCGGAGGTCCCCCACACCCACCTCCACCTATACTCATTACATCATCTTGGTAGGCGTCACAGTTACCGTCCGCCATCTTGGTCGGTGCAGTCCGCCATCTAGATAGGTAGGCGTCAGAGCCGTCGACCGACATCTTGGTTTTTTCGTTTGTGATTTAATTATACATTACTGGAGTTTGTCTCTCATCTTCGTTCGACCGCATATTGTTTTTTTTTTGTTTTGTTTTTCATTTATTTATACAACATTACTGGAGTTTATTTCTCACCTTCGTTCAACCAACATATTGGTTTTTTCGTTTGTCATTTGTTTTACATTGCTGGTGCTGTCCCCAGTACCGGGCCTAGTATACGACTGACCCCCTCCACTCCCCCCACCAATATATTTAATTGGTCAATTGCCCCACTCCCTTACAATATATTTAATTGCTTCGCCAATGTTTCTCATTGGCTAATTACTCGGGTGTTTTGGAAACCTTCGTTCAACCAATTAGTCGGTTCCCATCCACCCCCTTTCAATATATTTAATTGCTCCTCCTATGTTTCTCATTGGCTAAATGCCCCATCCATTTGCAATATATTTAATTTATCCGCCAATGTTTCTCATTGGCTGATTTCTCGTGCGTTTTCGGAAACCTTCGTTCGACCAATTAGAAGCGTTCGCTCGAACTCTACCACTTTGCCCCACCCCTATCACCATCGCCACCAATTATTCACCTTCGTTCGACAAATTAGTCGGAAGGCCTCCACCCCCACCCCTGATACTCATTGGCTAACTATGTCACGTGACAATCTCTTGGATTAACTAATTGCTCGTGCGTTTTCGGAAACCTTCATTCCAACCAATCGGCGGCCTACTGTATTCGCTAGTGCGGACTATATTTTCTCTCTTAAAACTCTTTGTAAGACGTACCCTAGGCCCCCTTGGGAAATCAGTAATTTTTCTCGCTCTTAAAAATGTACACGTGTTGTCCGAGTGGACATAAAATCCTTTCGACCATTTTGGCATTTGGAAGGGCGCGCTCACTTAGTGCCTTGGACAAAAGGGACGAGTTACCTTACCTGCCGAAAGAATTTCTCCTGGTCTACGCACCTCCGGAATTTCGACCGTATTCAAGTATTTTCCGGGCTACCTGCAACATGTAGAAGACATATGGGACTGCCTCCCGTGCAAGGAGTGTTTCGAGGGCTGCACCACCTCTGTTACCGACACGCCGCATCGCAGGGGTTGGTGCCAGGCTCGCCTAGCAGCCCTCGCGACGTCTGTGCCCGTGGAAGACGCCCTCCCCGTAGAAGACGCCCTCCCGTAGAAGACGACGTCCGTGTGCAAGTTGTCTACTCGCACGCTCTACCCGTGGAAGATGCTCCCCTTCAAGAAATTTACTGGCAAGCACTACCCGGCGTGGAAACCAACCCATAACACAGTTGCCCGATGTGCATGGACTTCGATAAAGTTTTTAATGACATTGTAAAATTTTTTTGAAACTCAGCGTGTGCATGGATACCTAAATTTTTTTATATAACAAAAAAAAAATATATTTAGTGAAAAAAAAATGTTTTGCAACATCCAATGTTTACGNATATATATATATATATATATATATATATATATATATAGTGATAATGACAGAACCCTCTTAGCCTTATGGCCCTCCGAGATTACTTTTTCTCAAGCCTCTTCCATTTAATTTATATAATTAAACTTCATAAATTTAAATGTCCTTATTATATGAATATTATTTCATCACTGCCAAGGTCACGTATTTCAAAAGTTTCTGATTAAAAAGAAGACATTACATTCAACATTTTAAAATCTGTTATAATTATAAATGTTAAGTAAAATGAATAAATTAAAGACGTAATATTCAACATTTTAAAATCTGTTAAAATTATAAAAGTCAAGTAAAATGAAACATTACATTCAAAATTTTAAAATCAAATATAATTGGTTTCTAAAATTGGCTTCGGAATCTGCACGGGAGGGAGCAGTGATAATTTTCCTGGTATATCCAGTATCAACGGGGAGCCACGGGGAGGCTGTCACTTAGACCCATGCTCCCTCCCGTTTAAAATATCCATAAAATCCATTAACAAGAATACAGAAATCTTAACAAACCATAAAACATTAAAACACACACAAATTTCCATACCAATAAAAAGTTATATCTTAATATCAAATTACATGAACTCATTAAGTTCAAATATTATTAAAATAATTAAAATATATTAAAATATACCAGCATTTCTTAAACTATAATACTCTTAACATCCCGTTTTCAAGACCTTATTCCATATCTATAATAGTACCCAATCATCAAAACAAGGTTTTCGCCGTTCTGCGCCAGCCTTGCCAGCAAGCGTGGCGCCACCAGGGCCCTTGCCTAGTGTCCTAGGCGCCCCACTGGCCTCGCCTGGCACAGCCATCGGTTACTTGCCTTGCTCTCCATCTCGTACAGTGACGAAGATGAGGAAACCAAAGTTTTCATGCTAGACTCTGCCAAAATTCCCTATTACCCTGTGAAGGCATATGTTCGTAAGACGCCAAGAGTCGGCGATTCGCAATGCGTGTTCCATCGGAACGAACTTTCTAGACCTTCACAAGCATTGCGACTGCCCGCAGTTTCGACAGCTTGTCGAGACATACGCCACAAGCCTTCACGGGTGCAAAAATCAAATATATTGCTGTGCAACGCCGAAGCCATAAGATTGTGGAGTTATAATAACCCGTGGTACATAAAAAAAAGACTATGAGGAACCCATTGCACAGTTAAAAAAATACCACGTGTGTAACGCCCTCCAAGATTCAGAAAAGAAGCACGTGTAAAAAAGTATTCCTTGTATTATGCAGATTAATAATAATATTGTAATGTGTGTGCATAAATAAATGTGTTTAAATCAATATATACATTTTTATTTTGTATCGAGTTTTGTCCTGCTAACGTAAATTAAAAAAACGCTGTTGGTATAGAAAAAACCATTTAGTATATTAGTTTTGTTATAATTTAAATAAAATAATTAGTATATCAGTTTTGTTATAATTTGAAGAAAGATTTATTCAATGAGACACTAGCGGTCACTAACATAACGTATATTTATTTTACGTGTACGAAAGTAATTATTAAAAAAATAAATTAAGGATTTGGAAAAAAATCATATGTTGTATAAGGATGCGTTATGCTGCTTTCTATAAAGTAATCATGGCTCGAAAAATACAAAAAACAGAGTTAAAACCACTTCACTACCCCTCACGGTATACGATACGCACAGTGAAGGATCCCATGCATTTCCCCTAACCAAGGCACAAAAGCCTATAATTAAAAACATTTCCTACCAAGTTTAAAATCAGAACATTAAGAAATTTAGGCAGCGGGAAAAAAATACCTAAATGGTTACTCCACGAGCGGCGAATTTTCTAGCACCCATTGCGAGCATATAAAACTCTTTATATGCATAAACAATGCACATATAGTAAGTTTCCCAGGGAAAAAAATATATACCGTGAGGAAACGCTAGCGTAAAGGTAAACCCAAAACACAATAACAAAATCATAAAAAAACAGTTAGCTTCGGCAAACAAATTTCTGTTTCTTTCATACATTCATGTGCGCTCGCTCCATTAAAATATATATCTGATCCGTGGNCCCCCCCTCCACACCCCATCACATCCCGTAACATTGCTACGTGACTTTAGCCGAATGAAACGTGATATACGAATATGTGTATGTATATGTGTGCGGCCGCTAATCCAGCAGGTGTCAACAGTATTCGCTCTTTATGAATTACGCGAACTAAAACATAGTTTTATTCCCGAATGCTAGTCCACCATGCAGATTTACACCACAATACGAATTGCGGCAAAGACACGCACATACAGCTATCATTCACCACTCTTCAACTTCGTCAGGACATATAAAGGGAATAATTCACAAATGCGAAAAAAATTAGAGCATATTACAACCAGTGCATTACAGAGACCGTGAAATTTTAGAGTTATGTTAATCTCTTTTGAATGTGTCAAAATTAATTAAATGTACAATTATTTTAGTAAATAAATTTTGGCTCGAACGCCATCTTTGGTTTTTTTGGAATAAAAAAATTTTATGTGAAATTTTTTATTAATTCCTGCGAAACCAAAGATACTTTATGATGATGTGAAACTAAGAAATCAGGGGGAAAAAAAGGATCATTCTCTACTTGATCATACGTCAAACACACACACACACACCTACACACACAAATACAGAGTCCGAAATATCCCAATTGCAGGCGAGACTGATAGACTAATTAAAAACCTACTAAGACAAAAGCATACTTAACGAAGTGCTCTCGAGTCCCATTACAGATGTAAACGAGAGACACGTGCAGTCGTAATCTGAGCTCGCGTACACGCCCAGCCGCGATGCACCAGGTGTTGAATTGGACTTTGCCCTAGCGCACTGACCGCCGGGGGGAGGCTTGACGCTCCAGCAGCTTGTTTTATTTCTCACACAAGCCAACTTTAATTCATAGGATAATAAACACAGATATCTGCACGTACATGTCAACACCAGGGAATACCCATGTTCAAGGGGACCCAGGTTCGATACTCGACACGTTCGGCCCGAATTTATATTTTAAAAATCACTCCAGGTGAATGCAGGGATGGTTTCTTGGTCGAATCCTTACTTCTTCCCGTTTGCCCTAGTAACTCGCTCCATCTCAAAATAGTATAAAATTTACTTTTATTATTATTTTAGCTTTCACATCACATAGATAATGCAGACTCATGCTACTATTTTACAAGAATCTAATAGTCACAAATAAAAAATATTTATATGTGTTTATTATAAGAGGAAGGGGGTTGAGCCGTTTTATCTCACATCGAATCTGCAGCATCGGATTTTCAGAATCACGAGCCAGCCACGTTTTGAGGACGAAAAACATAAAAAAATTGCAACACGTAATGCAGACAAATGTGTAGTATTAACTAAAAAAAAAATCACTATATTGAGCACAAATATCTATTTGGTATCAGCAATTCCTGGCATATTTTAGGCATACCGAAATAACATTTTGCATTTTACATGTATTTAAAACTACCATTTCGCACACGCTAGGTCATTGGCCAGTCTGATAACTCTGGGAATATATACCGAATCGGGTAATTATTATTCTCTTCGTAATCGAACAATCCTTTCATCCGCTGATGCATATACTTAGAAATGTTTCCACGCCAACGTACTAATGTTAAACCGTTTAGGAGGAAAAAATCAAACAGAATATTCGACCCGGTCACATCTGCAAATACGAGTGTAAACCTCCTTTCTTGAATAAAATATTTAACCCTTGTTGCGACGAGAAAACCCAAGACATTTTTGCAACGATTATATATATATATATATATATATATATATATATATACACACACATACCCGCGAGCGCGCGCGCTTTAAACCAAATTAAGGTAAGAGAAAATAGTCCACCCATTACACAAATGGGGGGAAAAAATTTCCTAGTAGCGAACTTAAGATAATACACTTAATTCCCCGAACAGTGCTACATATTTATATTTCCGAATCGAAGCGATATTCCGAGGTGAAAAAACCCTAGTTTTTTAAGTTGTAATCTTTAACTTTCAGAGAAAAGTCTATGTTCACACACTAAAAACCTGACCATTAAAAAAAAAAAAAGAAAAAAAAAATTCCAGTACCCTAATATAGTTTTTTTTTAAATTACAGAGTAACCGCTTATAATATCAGAGCTAAATACCGATTCTAAAATAGTCTCCAGTTCTTTATGAACCTGCAGAGATACACACGAATGTTGGCAAAGTTTCAGCCCATGCATGCCAGTGTATCACATAGACATACTAACGATACATTTTCGAAAGATCAGAAACAAGAGCTAAATCACTCATTATCGGTTTTCATTTTTGCGACAAACTTTGTGCACCTCCATCATGCCCAGAAGGAGTTCTGATGCTTGCTAGCATACTTGCGCTCTATCAAACCCTCGTGTTGCCATGAAGATACGAATTCTCGTATAATGTAAGTTCAAAAACAATAGATTCTAAAAAAAAAAATATGTATTAAAAATACTTATGTTTACACATTGAGGTTTATTACCTATGCAAAATTAAAAAAAGTATCAGGCTGCCGGACAGATTACTCAGGTCAGAAGGCCTACTGCAATCTGCGAAGTTATTAATATTTGGATATATCAAGTCAGGCTCCCCATCGAAAACGGCATCACAGGCTCATTTTGCAACGATGACCTCTTCCACGGTATCACATAAGAGGGGACTGCAGTGACTAGAGATCTTGTTTCCCATCACGAGTACGCGTACATCATCTTTTCTTTTGTACACACATTTTCGCACAGGAGGTCCACCTCAACACCAGCCAATTCTTCACTCGGCCTCTTCCCCCCAACACGACCAGACAAGTTCGATTCCCAGCAGGGTTGCTCCGAGATTTTCGCCTTTTCATTCCTCAAAAACACACCTTCCTCATTTCGTGTGTTTGTCAAACAAAAATCAGCCGACTTAAACCACCCGAGAAAGACATAATACTTCAGATTGAACCATATTCCCAGTAACGCCCTTTATATTTCAATTTTTTTTAAAAACAGACCCTTGCATTCGATTTTATACACCACTGAAATTAAAAGTTTTTCAGAAAAGCAGTACGAAGAACACATACATGTATTATCATACTTTTTCCATGCATTCAACCTTTGAATTTCTCTGGTGATTGCACATGATGGATAGTACAAAATGGTTTCATTCCATGTAACCCCTTTCCTTAAGTTCACCAACGATTAAAGATATGTCCTTACTGTGCAAGGCAATCAAATGTCTGAGTCTATCAACAAGTTCATTGGGGTCTTCAGGAAATAAGTAGTCGTTCTTGTTGTCTTCTTCATTATTCACGACACTTTTTTTTTCAGTAAAGTCGGTGAGGAGATGTGTGAGGACGTCGAAAAAATCGCCACTCTTTTCACCGTCAACACTGTCTTCATTATCGTATACACGGCCCTTCATTTTTTCGCAACTCTTCGAGCTGGAATGAAATCTCATATACTCTGAAGAAACTTAGGAAAGATCTCTCAGATATGACTCACTATAACCTGTTTTATTTACGGAATATTCTCACATCACACTGCGGGCAGCGTCGCTTCGATTGCGACTAGCAGGGGTATTGACGGGGGAGCATGTAATGAAAAAATAGTCGATATATAATCTGTTATATATCGACTCGGGAAATAATAGTTGAAATACTTCTCCCGTCGGAACTAAGCACGATGGAAAAACATCACTTTGAAAATTTTGGAAAAAAAAAAAATATTATATGAAAACCTTACTGTCGGGTATAACAGAGGTCACGATTAGATCATGAATATATTATTGTAAAAATGCATGAAATCGGTTTTGAACCATGGCGATTACGTTTGGGCACATCATCATGTTTGTTAATAATGCGCCCTGCGGCCTAGAATGAAAACCAGCCCATGCTTACACAAGTAAAATTTCTCAACATCGCACCTAAGTCCTTCACCAGAGATAAAGTAATTCTTTATTCCATTAAAATGACGGCAGCAATAAATGCAAGCCCCATTCCCGATGCATAAATATTTACAAACTGTTCTGTAAACACTGCGATAGTCACCATCCCAGAGAACCACGAAACGTGGCGGTGGAGAACCGGCACCTTTTCTATAATTATTATTTGGCACCGACAAGTAATCATTTTAGGACATAGGACCAGACACGCTCAATACTTCACACCATCCTCTCGGCAGCAGTTGCGAAGCTACCAGAGTGCACGCCTCCCATCAAGGCAAGTTAGGTTCGATTACCGGAAGGGGCCGCACCTGCATTTTCACGCATGTGGGGGACGTGATTGATGCCATTGCCAACAGTATCCCCCGTGATAGACCTGGCGATGTCCGACAGATTTTCTCGGGACACTTGACCTTTTTCGCCGACCTAAATGTCCTCACTTATTTCAACTGCTAAGCTCTCTCTCAACTCAAAACACACGGTGTCTCCTGAAAAAAATGTACTTGTGTGGGTCGGTGGGCAACTCAACACGATATTTTAGTGCTTTAAAAAACTCGCTTAGTATCAATGTTAATCAGTGCAGATCACTGACGAAGAGTAACCGACGTGTGAAAAGATTTTCATTTTCTCGAGTTAGCTGTTGGGCAGTTCAACCCATCAGTTTTCCATTGGAAGATATCGAGGTTCTAGGAATATGTCGGCTGAGAATCATCACTCAGAATGGAGGAGCGGTCGCCCATAGGAACATTTTTACCAGTTTAATTCAGAGAGAAAATACTGATGTATTATACTATATATAAACGTGGGAGCAGCTTGAGAAAACCCCCATACTCTGTTCGCACCAGGAAGGGCCCCGGGGAAGATATAAAACCCGCAGATACCGTCGCCTATGCACTAACATATTTTTTCATTAATGTTTAATATGCTTTATGCATATATTTTATATTAACATATAATATGCATATATATTTGTATTACCATATAATATGCATATACGCATATAACATATGTATTGACGAAGCTATCTGCGGGTTTTATATTTTCCCCATGTGACTTTGACAGTTGTGTTGTTTTGGGATAGGTCAATGTTGTTTACATGCGCAGAAGACGAATAATCGGTCTTCCTCACCTTTAATCTATGGAGCAAACAAGAACTTGATCGGTATAAAAGTGACATGGAAACCACCGCACTCAGACCGTGTCTTGGCCTTTCATATTTGTGTACGTAATCACGCGATTTTTAACATCACTTGAAGTTATTCAACTGCAGCACACACTGGCACTCGAATGCCGATATCCCATCAGACAAACTCGATGGTTATTTTGACTTCTGTTCTACCTTATTTTTTATTTATGTGGTGTCTTTAGTAAGGGAACACTATTCATTTAGGAACTGAGAAGTAATCAGCTATGGCTTGTATTCAGGAGCTATCCCAGAATTTGCCTGGAGTTATTTCGGAAAACCATTGATACCTGCCAAATGCTGAAGTTTGGAAGTAGGTATTGAATCTGCTCTGCGGCGTGAGGCGCCAGCACTTGATGCTAGCCCTTAGTGATAGGGCGTAGGAATACGTCGACCTGTTGTCTCTAGGTTCAATTTACTAATAAATTTATTTGCGAGTTCACATAATCGAGTTTTATTGTTGCTTGAACAGGTTAACTGGTACATGAACTATGAGACAAACTCCCCTCCCCTTTTTCTATGTAGGCTACGTATGGTTTGACGCCACGATTGGCGTCGGG
>NQII01004782.1:123339-137242 GCA_002778355.1 Clitarchus hookeri | reverse complement strand
GGGGGGGGGGGGGGCAAGATTCTTCACACTTGGTGTAGAACTACTTATCTGACACTGCGGCGCTGTCTTCCCTCGGCTGGCGTCTTGGAACTGCTCTCGCACTTGGTGGGCGTCTCGGCACCTGGCCTCGAAGTTCCTCCTACTCGGGTCCACGCAGTACTCTGCGTCTGACTGACTTTACTGAGGTCGACGTCGTGATGCATTCTCGATCCGGACGCCTCACTTCAGGTCCTCAACTGACTGCCTGACTGCTCAATCCTCGACTGACTCCGACTGACTGACTCGTTGACGTCTCTCAACTGACTGCCCGATCCTTGCACTGGTTTCGTCCGGCTCCGACCCGGACGCCTCGCTTTAGGTCCCCCGACTGACTGATTGTCTGCTCGATCCTAGACTGACTGATCTGTTCCTCCCTCCTTCTCGTGGTTTTGTAGACTCCATCACCATATTCAACTTTCCCCGTCTCTGCACGTGGTCCGGGGTACTTGTCGTCCCCCTGGGTCGTAAAACACGTGGCCGCTGCTCCTGTGGTCCGCAGCCGGCCTGGCGTCGCCCCTTGATTCTGGCCTGGAAGTTTATTGTTCCGTTCTGCACGTGCGGGAACTCTTGGGTGCCCTCTTGGTTCGGCGCACATGTGGTTCTCCTGCCTCCGGATATCGTGCCGCTCTATCCCACACGCCCACTAAAAGCTCTCATGGTTTATTGCGGTACAAGCCTGCGACAGACGCAGCTGGTGGTGGGATCTCGGTGTCCCTTGGGCAGCTGCAAAATGTGGCTGTGTCCGCGCCCTGGTGCCTTCCATTGTCTCCGGATGTCGTCTGCACGTGCAGGAACAGTTGCACGTGCAGAAACCTTTGGTAGCACGCCTTGTAGCTGCGAGGCGCGGTCGCGCCCTCCTGGCGTCACTCTTCCGCCGGCACGTCCGCTAACCCTTAATCTTTATTGTCGGTCGTCCGCCTGCGAGCTTCGCCAGAGCGTGTGTTCTGACGAATAAAATATAGGGACGCAGAATGCGTCACCATTTAAACCCGAAATGAGGATATGGCAAAGACAAATATTCAGGTGAACAACTGCAGGTATCTTACACAATACCGTGTTTCTGCGGGTCACTATATGTAGGACAGACTTACAGAAGTGTAGTTACCGGGATGAGAATAACATATTCACTATTATAAAAAGGAGGAATACAGATCAGCAAAGGCACAGAAACAGAGTGGAGTTCAATCAGTTTGGCACCATGGCCAACATTAACTATTACAGAAAAATAACAGACAAGAAGCAATAGAAATCATTTAACATCCTGGAAATATGGACGTAAATGTTTTACGTAATCTAAATACAAACTGGGAAGTACTTTACAGCAGACTTAAGCCTTGCCAAGTCACAAGCTGTAGTGGACCAGATCGTAAATGGCTATCACACTTGGTAATCAGAAGAATATAGCAGTAAAGTGTTGTTACAAGAGTCAACCGGTAGATCTCATTGGCCACCTGGACAACCAGTCACTGGCAAGATCATTTATGTATTATTATTTAAGAAGCCCTTCAACTGCTGGCCATCATTTGAATATAATCACAGTGTACCGAACTAGATATGCCCCGTATGTTCAAGTGTAACACAGCGCCCCATCACCGATCCCACGAATCGCAAAAAATGTGTCAGGGTGCAATTGATCTTTAAAACACGCCTCTAGTGAGTTGTGGGAGTTTCGGATCCCAGTCTCACGACACTGCGGCCTCTGAGGGCATATGAGGAATAGGTGACTGTTTGGCCATCAGTTCAGCGGTGACAGACCCCGAAGACGCATACGAAATTGAATGCATAACGTCGTTTCCTGAAAACACCTCCGCGATGGTCGCAGAAGTCGACAACGTTCTCTACGGCAGTCACGCCATGCCTAATGAGAGCTGCACATAATGTGGACTTAAGACCCGCGGATTACTGGCTGGTACACGAAGATGCGACACCTACCATTTACGCGACTATCGTTTACACATTATTGATGCCGTGGCTTGGTGTCATTTGATTCGAACCACGGTCAAGGCATTATGCGCCCGTCGGTTTAACAGTAGGGTTAGTTGAACACGCTAACCACGCCTTCCCCGCAAATCCCGAGGGTTGGCCGCCGGGGCATTAAAGCGATGACGTTAACAAGCACCATTAGCCCTAATTGCGGAAGCGGGAAGAGCGACCCTCCAAAATTCCGAAATTCCTGCCGACTCCCAAGAACCTGTGGTGAGAAGTCAGACACGCACTGCGCACCACATAAGCGCTCACGCATCACGCGCCAGCGTGTTTCATCTTTAAAATATGCATGGACCTCATTATGCGACATCCTACTTTACACTTAGGCGGCGCGCGTCTTCTCCGTACAATTAACACAGAGTAGATAGGCTTATGCTTACGTAGGCCTAGTCCTTGGATATATGTACTTTTGTTTTATTGTTAATGTTCGCTGTTGTTCTTCCAGTAATTCTTGGCACGCATTATAAACGCCAGAAAATAAATCGAGGACATGATATTATTAGTTACCAGACACTAGTAATTTTTTTTAATATTTATTTATTTGCTCTGGCACGTATCTAAAGTCCGCTACGTCAGCGTATGTCCCTGCTTAGTTCTGCGACCACCCCGGCATACATGTCAGTAGCTAAGTCAGTAGGAGCATGGGGTGCGACTCACACTGTAAATCTGATTCAGTAATTTCAACCAGCAGAATTATTTTACTGAATCTTTAGTTAATGAGCTGTTATCTACTGACGAATCAGTGGAACGCTAAGAGGGTTTACTGCCAGGACAGTGCAATTCACTACGAATTAGTATCAATCACTGTTTAATATGTGAATACTAGGAACTGAATTGATCAGAAGAATTTTACTAATTCAAGTGGAGCATTTTCAACACATCCGCAGTCAAATTCGGCGATTTGAAATAGTTTTAGCTGTTTCGACTTTAGAGTCCAGGGCAAGTCCTACACGCCTTAGGTCAGGTTTACATTAAAAATGGACGCATGAATCGCGGCTTAATTAAGCAGGGTTGTCGACGTGGTGAATCTTTCTTCATTTGCTGATGAATAATAACTTATCCCACGTAAACAACAATACGCACCGCGAATGCAAGCAAATACGACGCGTAATGGCAGACAGTGGCATCCAACACCAAGTAACACGCGAGCACGTGCCACGTACTTCGTTATGGGAAGGTCACCCGATAATTCACGAGTACTTCCGAAGTGTTACGAAGTTGAAATGTTAAGACGCTTCCATTGGACAGCCCAATGACGCGTAGCGCGGGGGGAGCGAGTCGAAGCGCCAGCGCTTGGTCGTCCTGAAGACTTGTCCCGCGATGACGTGCCGCCTCGCCTCGTTTTAGTGGGCGGGCTTCCATTTAAACACATGCAAGTTTCCCTGGCGGAAGAAATTTCCCTTTCCCACGCGCACCATCGGAGACAGTTACTACCTTCACGCGGGTGGCTTCATTCTCCCCCAACCCACAAGCTACAAAAATGTACGATACGAGGACGGAAAATGATCTGTCGAACATGCAGGCCTATACCTAGCGAGGCCTTTGCCTGTTGTTCACTGCGCTGTGATGTGAAGTTGAGATCTCAACCAGGTAATGGGGAGAAGTTCGGCGAAGTCGTTAGTAATTTCGTGCAATGCAGTCGTGTTTTAACATACCTCTAACACTCCCCAATCTAACTTATTTCATGATTGTGTCAGTGTTGGTTGTGATCTAATATCATGCCATTTTTCGCTGGCTTTAATTTAATTTTCTATCAACAAGTGCGAGTTTGTTTATCCGTAGGCAAGGGTATGTAATTCGTTTTGAATATAACAACTAAGAGAAGGTATTTATAATTGAATGAAAAACAAGGGGCTCGTGCAAGTGCTGCTGAATTTTAACACTTCGGGGTCCGCAGACGTTCACAGACACTCTGGACAAACTAGTAGTTAGTTACCTCTGTCAACCATTACAGGAACACCAACAACTGTTGTTAGGGGCCTCGGTGGCTGAGTGATGTTAGACTGCTCGCCTCCCATCGAGGCGAACCGGGTTCAATCCCAGGCCGGGTCACTCCTGGATTCTCGCAAGTGGGAATGGTGCCGGACGATGCCGCTGGTTGGCGGGTTTTCTCGGGATCTCCCGTTTCTCCCGCCCTTGCATTCCATCGCTGATCTCATATCATCTCATTTCACCCTCATCGACTTTCAAGACCTCGTTATTAAGAAACGTCCAAATCTCTCAACTCAACTCAACCAACTGTTGGTGTTCGTAATTCTATTTACCACCATCCAATTGACTCAAGCGACACTGGGCACGCTTACTGTTTTATACAAAGTTTATTACTTGTTGGTGATCAGCCATTAGGGTGCCGAGTTGATATTTCCGCAATCAAATCTTCTTTATTAAATAAAAGGATTTACATTCAGTTGTGGCCTATTAATTTTACTACGAAAACTTATTTTAGTAGAATTATTATTGCTTCTGTATTGTAGTGTTCTCACTGTTAAAACTAAAGCGGAATAATGCATCTATATCTCCGCAAGTTTTGGTGTCTAAGACAAAGTAATTTTCAAAATAGCTTTGCTCGAGCTAAACTCGAACCTAGTTCTCAAATTATTGACCATCTGTATTTGTAGTCTATTGGCAGTTTATTCACGCTTTTGGAACAAATCTTCGAAAATCGCCCTATGTATGCGCTAGGCTGTTCCCTAAGTATGCCATATACCACAAGCATTTTATACTTCTGTTAACAAAGTAAATTAATCTCTATTATGTTCAATTGAACTTCTAATTAAAGTTTATTTACAAATTGCAATATTTAAAATATAATTAATACGCATAAAAACAGAGAGAAAATATATGTTTTGGTAATGCCTAGTAAGGGATAGTTCTCATTCAAAATATTTTTATACTGATTACACACAAATGTGGTACGCTGTCCCTTTGGTGTAATTTTCTTGACTTGGTTAAGCTTTGTTTGCATGAGGCGGAGAAAGAGCCTGAAAGTAGAACTTAAGCAGGACCTCAGAAAAGTTGGAAGTAACCATGAATGGACTATAACAATATATAACTATAACAACAGCTTTGTAGCGTTTATTTTACCCCAGCATGGAGCTGTGATTCACGGCAAATGATTCAGTCACCTGTTTAACCTAATATATGATTGAAGTTGAAACTCAGCGAAGTGAAACACTGGACACGAATCCGGGGAAACCCGGATTCGTTTCCCGGTCCGGCCATCCCGATTTCGGTTATCCATAGTTTTCCGTAACCACTCCAGGCGAATGCCGGATGGCTTCTTAATACAGGCCATTGCTAAAGTTTATCCTATTCAGATTGGGGTAGAACGAGATTCCTTATGGGAGAGTTTGGCGTAGGGAAACATGTTCGCCCCAATGTGCACTGAAGTTCCAAAGAAGTCGCTTTTACGCTGGCAGTAAATGAAGAAATACCATTATTTGTGTGTAAAAGTTCATGTTTGGTCCAAATTGTGATGTGCACAGTGCTTACAACAGCCAAAATATTAAGTATTACAAGAGTAAACAGTAAAAATACAAATGTTTTTGGTATTAAGCATTCATATAAACAAATATTTTTACGAAAAGAAAAAAAAACATGAATTTTAGAGTCAAATAAATATAGTTGTCATGAAAAGGAATTTATCGATTCAGTCGTCACATTAGAATAAAATAATTATGTAGGCCAACATTGTGTTAAATCCAGTTTTACGACCGAATTATAAACAACACGTGGACGTATTTTGTTAAATACTTATTCTAGTGCGAAGAAAAAAGTTTATTAGGCTATGTAAGTAGATTTTAAAACAATACAAATAGAAAAATTTGACACTATTATATTTATTTTATGACTTTTGCATTTATCCCATTCCTTAAATATAAAACGGAAAAATCCTGTAAACATGCGACACGTGGTGGCGAAAATGTTTGGTTGCCAAACTATTAGCATTGAGTTTCCCAACCTGAGTAGAATAAATCTTAGCCATGGACAGTGTATTTCCCACTTCTGACTACCCGAGTTATTGACTCCCGTGTCTAATTACCCCACTGTCGCCGAAATGATAATGAATAAATAAATAAAACTGAATGCTTGAGTTTATTTCCTTCACAGATGAAACGTAGGCACCACCGGACAAATTATTTATTTCCTTACTCATAAGTAGTGATATCCAATATTCGCGTTAATTTTGGGTCACACAAATTTGACTTGCCACACTTGTGGGTTTTAATTGCGTGCGCCACATTTCTTATAACACGTCCCGGAGAGATGGGACATAGCATCTTCGAGGTAGCGATAACATTTGGATGTCCGCGTACGACCATTTCACGAGTGTACCGTGAATATCGGGAATCCGGTAAAACATCACATCTTTGACATCGCTGTGGCCGGAAAAAGATCGTGAACGAACGGGACAAACGACGACTGACGAGGATCATTAAACGTGACAGACGTGCAACCCTTCCTCAAGTTGGCACATATTGGATTTGTGGACTGCCCTGCAGGATTCATGGCGTGAATTGCCTCCTGCATACCTTCAGACATTAGTCGAGTCCATTCCACGTCGTCTTGCGGAACGTCTGCGTGCTCGGGGGGCCCTACACGATATTAGGCAGGCGTACCAGTTTTTTTGACTCTTCAGTGTATATATATATAAGTTTGATTCATACTTCAAATTTAGTTCTACTAACATGACACACGATACAACGTAGCACATTTTCTGGAGTGGGTATTATTTTACTGCTGTTTCTTTACTTGCTGTTTTGACTTATACAGCGCTGCCCACTCAAAATATCACTCACTTATTCTCGACATTCACAAGTGGAAATATAACACAGGTAATAACCGCGTGAACATTAAATACATTTTGGGAAGCTATTATTTATGCTCTGTCATGCCCTCAATTTCTACTTTCAAGTAAAATTAATGGTAAAAAAATCTAATAAATACAAAAGGTAAAGTTTCATCCGCTTGAAGAATACCCATTAAGATGCACAAGTTAGTGAGCTTAATTTTTCACTGCTTTGCAGCGCATGGACATAAAACGTAATACACAAAGTTATACCTAAAACGTTAATTTCTCCCTTCCCTCTTGCCAAGAGACTTACCCAAAAAAAGTTTTATAAGGAGCTTAGATACGCATGTTTAGAACTCGAGAATACGTCAGTAATCCAGGCAGTAACACGGTGCTGCAGTGTAACGGCGTTTGCACAGAGCGTGCGCTCTTCAGAGCGAAACGGCACTCAAAATTAGTTTTTAGTATAATTAGCTGGTTTATCCTGAGCGCACTCGTTTATATTTCAACATTTTAACAACAGCCTCCAACTTTAAATATTCAGCAGAACTTTACATTGCCAGGGCAGTTGTTGCAAGTTAAATGAAAACGGAATGAATAAGAAAAGGGATGTTTAAAATGTCCAGGTATCAACAGTTACGTTCTGTTTCTTGGAACTATACAATTTCATTAGTGTTACGCCCTGGAACCAATTACACTTAGATACATAACCGGATAAAAACAAGTAGTTTACTGTATTATGTAAATTTCAGTATTCATGTCTTTGATGTACAGATCTGATACACTTTTTAAATACCTCTCTAAATCTATGTCGTACTTGATTATCCATTTAATATATTTTCTTTCATTTTAAGTTCACTTTGATACTTTCAAACTGCAGATAATAGAATGCATTTTAATGACACGCGATACGACACAGAGCAATACATTTACATATTCTGCTCATTGATATGGCTCGATATTTAAAGTAGCGTTAAAAAAATTGTGGCTACTTTAAAATTTACATTTAAGAGAAGATAACTATGTCAATAAAAACAACACGTAAGCATGCATGCGCGCATGTATATGTGTATACATATTTGTAATTGTGTACGTACGTATGTACGCATGTATGGAAGTATAGATGTATGCATGTACATCTGAAGGATGTACGCATGTGTACATGCATCAATGAGTATAATGTATATATAGATTATGCATGCATGCACGGGTGCATGAAAGTATGTAAGTATTTATGCTTGTATGTACATATGCATAAATACATAGATGCACTTACGCATGTATGGATGTTGTTATACTTTGTTTAAATTGTGACCAAAACGTACTTGTTGTTAAGGTTGGAGGGATCTCATGATGGTACACCATGTGGGGTAAATACTGTATGGCTATATAATAAAACATCTGGAGAGTACATACAATACTATACAGTCGAGGGGGCATTGTTAAGTTAACTCCATCCACTACCTTACTTAGAGCCACGTTAGTATATTGTAACTGTCCCACCTTAATAAGTATCCTGATGAAGTATGACGAGTTACGGCGGTCGGTACAGCAGGGTTCTTGTGACGTCCATCTCGGCCGGCGTCAAATGGAGAAAGACCCCCGCTGCTGCTCTGCGTTACCCTCATATCGGCGTCGCATAACGCAACATGGCCTCATTCCCTGGCTGGTGGAGGGGATTCCTGCTTACCGGGGTTTGGGCAATGCGAGTCCCGATTGTGGCAACCGACTGTCTTGATTACAGCTCATGAGCGATGTTGTGTTCAGACAGGCCGTCGAATTAAGGCCTCTTCACGTTATCGTAACAATATACGTATATAATATGTATGAATGTGCACGTGCATATGAGTATATACGCAGTTTTTGTGTATGAATATATGTATATACGTATTTGTTACGCGTGTTATGCAGGGGTATTATATAAATGATTTCAATATTTAAAAAATGATATATTCAAGGTCATTATTTTTACGTGTCAAAAAAATCCACACCTGGTTTTTCTCTTATACAAAGAATAGTTCTAAATCGTATGTGTTTTTTATTATGATAATAAATTCAGTGTCAAAAAGGAAAACTTCAGAAACGTATATTTTAACAAACCTAAGCAAAAAATTAACATTTGAGTGAAACTGAAAGAGGGATATCGCAATATTAACCCAACTAAGTGCATGAGAAATTGGTTTGAACATTACTGTCGCCGTGTAAAGCGATTACATCATATGAAATTAGTGAAGACAGGCTGATTTATAAATGTTATAAAAGTATTTTGAAAAGTGCTGTTTAGTTATTTTTAATATGCGTGAAATTTTAGGGATAATTTTATGACGTATTAGGGTAAGTGTATTGAATTACAAGTGTTATTAGTAAAATGCAAAAATTAACTAAAAAAAAAATTTCCGCCCAATTTTTTTAGCACTGCAGTAAAAAAAAAATATTGTTTTATATTCACTTTATTAGTACAACACTACATTCCCAAACCGCCACAGAGGTGCTGTAAAAAACACCATGTGTTAATTCCAAGCGTGTTTTACTGTTTACAGAGTGCATCATCTTCAGTGTCGTGAGAGTTCCAATGTTGTCCGCTGAAGTGGCAGCTGAGTACATGGTGGTTTTGAGTTTCAAGTCAAAAAGTTGCGCATACAATATCTAAAATGAGACGAGATGTCCTCATTATACACATGTTGCAAAACATTTCTGTTAAGTTACCGAAAAGTACAAAGGAAAATTATCCACAGATTGTAGTAAAACTGAAGACCTTCAGTTTTTTAATGACAATAGTCTTGCAATTTTCACGGTTATTTACGTAAATTGACGGAGCTATCAATAAATTGTGTAATAAACTTGTTTTTGTGGTTTTTGAAATGACATTACGGGGAAAAAAAAATTTAATATCCTTTATGGCGGTGCTGCGTTAAAAGTAACAGATGATTTTTTTAAATATACACTATACTAACTCAAGAATATTCAGTCTTATAGCCGATTTACGTACGTTATTCGCTGAAAAGTAAGCATACGTGTGAGACATACAAATTTATCTTCTGGCTCTGCTGGGGTTTTTGAAATATTGTCGTCTGTCACAGGTAGTTTGCGGCAACTTGAGCAATTTGAAAACAAAATGTGTCATACATATCTAGATCGTCACAGGAATAATCACGAACGGGTTACAACGACGACGAATACTTCTTGTACGTAGCGATCTCTGACACGGTCACAATAAATGCGCCGATGAAGTGCAACTGTGAAACTATTAATAATGTTAATATAATAAAAGTTTTGCTGATTCCTAGTCGTACGTCCACGAAAAAAAAACAGAAAATAAATTAAATAAATTCGGTAGTCACAAATTTAAAAGCTATGATTAAGTTACGAAATTACTTTTCGTAATTAGCTGCTGACTCAATCTTTACGTTAAAGTACATGAAGTTTTGTCAAAGATTTTTTTTTTTCAAAAGTCGATTTCTGAAGCACTGAAATAACCACCACTAACCTAACATAGATCTATTTCCCTGTAAATCCTTCGTTAATTTACATAAATTTAACTGTTTAGCGGTTTCCAAAATGCTCGTATACCGATTTGGTCTGTGTCCAGACTAAGGAGTCATGGCCAGAAGTGTTGGACCATCACAAGGCGACCTCCGTGGGTGGGTTAGCTCAGGCAACTTTAAACCATGAGGTTCTGCGTTCGAACCACGGCTATGACATATATGTATATTATGTTCTAATACGTAAGTTTAAGATTGTTAGGTATGTAAGTAAGCAGTTTCTCCAACCTAATATATTCCCACCACGCTCATCGAAGGATGGCACTTCGAAGCAGGGTCTGCAGACGCACTTCGGCCTCTACGGGGAGACGTGAAATGAGACCATGAAACTACGGAACGTCGGGGAGCAAGGGAGGCTGAAACGGGAGCTCCCCGAGAAAACCCGCCGGAAATCTTTAACCATCGCCACGCTCCCCACGTCTGAAATTTGGGGATGACGCCATTGGGAGTCGAACATGGATCGCCACTGGCGGGCGAGGGGGGAGGGGGTGAACTAACTACTCGATCAAAGGGGCAGTAATAAAAAAAAATCGGAGTATCATTAGGTACTGCGTGCTCACCAGATGACTGTGTTTGCCTCACCAGCCACAGCCGCAGTTCCAGCACGACATTTTAGGCTCATATGTTCGCCGGCCTTGGTCCGATGCCGGTTAGACTGAAAGTTGAAAAGTGTCCTTTTTTTATTGACACTTTGCAACTTCAGGAAGAACGAGGTGCAAAAGAAAAAGTTTAAACTCACTCAACTATCCCTTTGCAAGATTTATTGCCAGTGTTGACCTATCTCACTTTGACTAAATTATTCATGATTCAACTGTGAAGATTCCACCTTCGCATCCATCTACCAATAAGTTGACAAGGTGCTCCCTTTTTGAAAGTCGTAGACATTGTTTCTGCTACTGTACTGTCGGACTTCAGGTAAAGTTTTTACTTTTTCTTTTGTTATAGGTACTGAACATTTCTGTGCTGTTACGAAAAGTCGTAAATATTATTTTCCTTTCATAACGGCGATAACAAAGACTAATTCAATTCTGTCTATTGGGATGAGTTGCCTGTGTTAGAAATGAAGTGTCTTTAAATTTTTATTTGTGTTACGTTTGTGTGTGCATGCGTGTGAATGGAGTGAAGTTTAGAAAAGCTATGGCACACATTATAGACCTGAGTTGACTGTGATTTACTGCTGAATGAAAAATCAAGTTAATAAGCTTCAACCCACTTGCCAAACAATGGAACGTGTACCTGGGTCACTAGATCGGTACGTAGTTTAGGCTTAACTTCTAGTTTACAGCGACTTAATTAAGTATGGGATAATTATTTCATATATGCAGTAGCTGGGACAATACCATGGCCTTTTTTGAGGGACCATTCCAACATTCACTTGGACTGGTTCCGGAAAATCATGTAAAACCAAAATCAGGATGACCGGACAGAGAAATGAAACGGGATATTTCCGAATGCGATTCTAGTGAGTTAGCAATGCATTGGTATTCACAGAAAAACTGTAGAAATCACTGTTAAATATGTGATATTAAGTCACTGACACTACAAGGGAACTGTTGGTGATTCCTGTAAAACAGTTGTAACTGGTTGGTAATAAAATGCCCCTAGGTTGATGCAGTTACATCTATTACAATTTTTGGTAGCAAATTGTAAACAATTACTGATGTTCATTATTGCGTTCGCTTATAAATGTATTTTTCGGCTAATGGACGTGCAACTTGCATGCTAAGATAACATTAGCTCTTGTAAATTAAACACAACTCGTAGGAGTCCTTTGCCGCGAATTCACACATGCGAATGGCGTGAAAAGAAGCTCCAGAGAGCCGTCTCATGTAGTTAACTAGAACACCGTCTTTCAAGTGTACAGTTCTCATCAACTGCCTCGACTGTCTGTGTTGTTGAACTCCGTGTGTTGGAGAAGTTTCGGAGGAGAATCCTACTCCCGCTGAATGGCGTGTCTCATTTACTTGCCCATGGAAGTCACGCTGGTAATGTGCAGTGGTGCCTGGCGGGAGTATATACCCGGTACACGGACATAAATCTCATGGGTCAGGAACGACGATAACCTTTTCCGTTATGAAACAAACTTTGCTGCTACGGATAACAATGCAGGGTTCTTGTTGGTCTTCAGAGCTTGTTACACGTTATTTACTCTACATTTTAGGCTGGCGGTCCAAATTCAATTGGTCCCTGGAGCCAAATAATTGCGCGTAAAATAGGAACAGGCACTTGTTCTAGCAGATACCTCCCGCAATTTTGCATGCATGGTTTTTCATCTGTTTGCCAGTCATTGTGCAAAGTGTCAGGAAAAAAAAATGTACTTTCCAAAAGTTGCAAGAGCTTATTTTTCATCAACTCGCACCCCAACGGGTGAAATGTAAAAGGAGGGATTCTGTCAGAACCGCTGGTACCTCGGTTAAGAGCGCAGACCGTCAACACTTACAGCTGGAGCCTCTTACCAGCAGACGAATCGCAGCACAAGACAGCTATTTTGCAGCGAGAGAGTGTCCTCGAGAGTTCGACGACGGTGATACAGTATAACGTGACGTTGTTGATACACACGTTGCCAGCCCATCAGCTTAGCGTGAGACGATCAGGGTTCTAATCCCAGCGGCGGTCACATCCGGACTTCGGCATGTGGAAAACGTGGCAGACGTTGCCGTTGGTTGGCTGTTTTTCTAGGGATACTCAGTATCCACCTCCCTTGCATCTTGTCACTATAATCCAACTTAGGACCTAAATTATTCATGACACCCTCCAAGGATGACGGACACCCATAGGTATCCCGTCACTCTGAGCGTGTTGTCCACACCATAAAGTGCACATCTCCACACTAACCATTATCAGGATGTTCGTATATATCACGACGGAAAGACATATGCGAATTAAATGGTACGGTATTGTACCCTGTCCAAGGAACCTGTCGGGGACTGATAGATAAGGCAATGGAGTATCCGCCACGACCGCGTCTCATCCTCGAGAGTAGAACCGGCGCGGGCAGAGCAGAAAAAAACTCGTGTCAACACCGCTGGTCGCCCGACCTCGACCTAACCCTACGGCGTCGACAGCGTCAACACGCTTCATTCACGCGTGCCCGCACGCAACCCTTGGACATTTTCCCGCCGACGCTCGGAGAGGGGGAAGCGGAAGCGGAGGACGGAGGGGGTTAATCAATGGAGGGATTGGCGGTCGCCCGAGGGCGCAGGCGCCCTCGCCACCCTCTCCATCCCTCCACGCTTCGCGGACGGCGTCGCTCTTCACTTCCCGGCGCGACACCTTCCACGCAGGGAGCTTCGGGACGGCCGGGGCGCCCCGCGATGAAGGGCCGCGTCTTGGCGCGCGCGACCTGCGAGGTGCGTCGGGCGCGGCTGCAGGTACTCGCGGAACACGTGCTCTGGCTCCAGCACGACTTCAAACTCCGTCGGGACTCGGGTGTCCGTCGTAGGACGTGCCAGAAGGACGAGGCCGACGATGGGAAGTGAGCGGGCGACCTCGGGGTAGAGGTGCGGCGCGCCATGGAGGCGGACAACGCGTCGTCGTGGTGGTG